>MDUD01006344.1:0-13793 GCA_002216565.1 Crithidia mellificae | reverse complement strand
TGTTCTCTTTGGGCAATGCCGTCTTGTCTTTTCTCCATCTACAATGGGAGGACAGAAAAGCAATATTTATGTTTTTGTAGTTAATATAAGTAAGCGGGTGCAACTATATATATATTTATTTTTAACTAGCTAATTCAAACGAAAAAACACAATCGGGGAAGTTCACTGTATGTGCTGCTCTCTTTTTTTTTGTCCTTTTTTTTGAATTGAGGTGACCGGCATATTAATTTGACTGAAAAAAAAAAACATTTGCATTTAACGCAGATTTCTGACCACGGCGATCGAAGCGGTGAAGAGCGCTCAAACTTGAAGAGCACTTAAATTGTCGAGAACAAGAAACCACCCCTTTTTCCCTTTCTTTTTCTTTTTCCTGGATAAGTCTTTTCTTTTTGTAAATTCTTTTTCTATTTTTTTTTTTGAGTCTTTCTTCTCTTTTTTTCTGTACCGCCGCTTCTTTCCTCTGAAGCTTTGTGCTGTTTCCGTCTGCTCACACATTTCTAGAAATAAAAATGAAGCGGCCATAAAAAAGGAATTTTTTTCTTTTTCCACATTATTGTGACTGCGATGGATCAGCCCTAGTCTCGCTTTTTTTTTCCTCCTTTCCTGTCTTGTCGCTCCAATCTTTTTTTCCCTTTTCCAGTATGTTTGCCTCACCGTCCACATGTGTCCTCTTTTTTTTCTGTAATAAAAATTAAATTTCTTTGTTTTCTACTTTTAAATCAAAACTTATCACTTACTTTAACATTTTTCCTTTCTCCACCTCTGCTTTCTTACTCACTTAGATGATTTTGCAATGCTTTTGGCCGCTATTCAATTTGAATGCGCAGAGCAGGGAGAACAACGAAAAAAATAGTTACACAAGAATGTTCTTTCTGCTCTTTTTTTTCCTTTTTTCTTTCCCCCTTTTTTGGTGATCTACTTCTGATCGTCCTTTGTTTTGTGTCTTAATGCGCCTCTCTTTTTCACGTATTTTATTTTGCTAAACCCCCTTCACTAGGTTTCTTCTTTCTACGTTTGTGTGTTTGCAAACCTTGTTTTGTTTTAGAGGAGCACTACACGGCAATACTGCTGATACGTGAGGATCTTTGTTTTTTGTTTGCTGTTTCTGAGAAACAGAGCAGATACTCGACAGTTTTACCCTTTGAGACTTTCCCTTTTGCAGCGTTTATAGTTTCCTTCACGGCTCACCTTGGAGCTTTTCTTTTTGCTTCCTTTTTCGGCTTTTACCTTGTTGGCCTTTACAGGGCGTGCGTCTGTGCTGTGTTTCAAGTCTACTTTTGTTATTTCAAGTTTTAAAACAAAAGAAAATACATAAGTTTATGACTCAACGACAACGTTGCAAACAACGGCGAACTAGCTGTCATTTAGACAAGTTTGCCTGATCACATGTAGCATACATTTTGCCCTATTAATGTTGATGTTTCAGATCCCGAACGGTGATTGCAGCATCGCAGCCACTTTGTGCTATGCGCAGAATTTTGAAACCTTGAAAAAAAAAGTGGGAAATATGCTGTTGCTGATCTGACACGCTTCATTTTCATCCTCTACTGAATCTCCTTTTTTTTGTTCTTGTCCTCCTGTTGTGTTTTGCTATCTCTTCAATGCTACGCTCAGAATCATGGTGCAAGGCTGCAAATAACACTTTTAGCGTTCCCAAAATTACAGTCACATACATTTTTTTACAATCTTAGCAACCCAATGGAAAATAAGGCAGAGTTTAAACTCGATCGCGAGGCAATGCGCCGCGAGTGGCAGCGCTACCGTTGGCGCCAATATCAGTATCGCCTCGCTGCACGCTTCGTCATTCGTTCGGCAATTTGGATGCTCAGCGTGTACCTTGTGCACGCCTGGGACTACCGCGCCGTCCCCTTCTACCTGCTGCTCTCCATCATTACTCTCATCCTCATTTTATCTTCTGCTGGGGGAGAGGAAGGCCGCTCGTACGATGTGCCGGCGCGGCGCCGCGATCAACGAGCTGCCGAGGCGGCGGAAGTGGGGAGCAGCGAAGACGGAGGCGACGGCGCTGCAGGAGTGAACGAGACCGAACGCAATCAAGCCGCGGCGCAGCAAGACATTCCACCAGAACACCATCTGCGTCGTCGCACGACAAACGCGAAGGGCGAAGACACCCGCGCGAGTGGCAGTTCTTTCAAGCCGATAGATGCGGGACGCGCCGGTGCTGGTGCGGCGCGCGGGGCGGACTCAATTGCGGAAGCGCACGCGTCAATATTTGATGGCGTGCTCTCCCAGTCGGGCCAGCGGACGTTGCTGCTGGCGATGCAGCGCCTCAGCACACCGGGTGCCACGCGGTGCGCCATGGACCCGAGTTTCCGCCGCACGCTGGCAAACACGGAGCTGGACGATGCAACGGCGTGCGTTTGCGGGAGCGAAGCGCCGTTTGGGGCATGCTGCAGACCGGTTAAAGACGAACTGCTCGCGCTTTTGAAGGACGAGTAGAAGGTGATGGCGACAACTTACGTTGTTTGTTGCCTTTTTTTTTGGTGAAAAAGGCTGGATTGTTGCCTTTGCTGAAATCTGCTACACGTACGAAAAAAAAAAAGAAATGATTTCTAGAATAACAAAGATTATGATGTATGAGTTGTTTTTTGATGAATATGAAATAGCAACTTTGATGAAAGAGAAGGTAGCGACGTCTCTCTCGCCATTAACTGCTGAGCTTTCTTGTGACGCGTGACATGCGTAGCAATCACCTTCCGTTTCTCAATCTCTTCTGCAACATCACGTTTACCGCCCTTTACCTGCCAACCCGCATCAGTCTTGTTGAGTCTTTCGAAAACAGGAGATACTCTCGAGATCTCTTCTACTTTCACCCACACAGACAAGTGAAACATGTTCTCCCTGTCGTGCGTTCGTCTCACTTCGCTGCACAGCCGTCGGCGATGGGAGCAGCGCATCGTCTCTGTACTGTCCGAGAACAAGGAGGAGAGCATCGACGCAGTGGCGAAGCGTTTTCAACGCGTGTACCAGGAGCGGCGCTACACACCAGTCGAGGAAGCCTTCCCTCCCCTCTCTTCGGCCTCCACGCGAGAGAGTACGAGCGCAGCAGCGGCGGCGACGACGACGGCAACCTCGGCCTCCCCGCCTTCTCCCCCCGCCCACTCCTCTGTTGCCCAACCGGCGCAGCCGCAGGTGTTGCGCGCGGCGTTCCTCGGCCCGCAGAATGCCGGCAAGACTTCTCTGGTCAACGCCCTTGCCCTCAGCAACGTGGGCGCCGTGAGTAATCGTTACGGCAGCACGAAGGACTGGACAAAGGCGGTGGCCACGGTGCACGACACCCAACTACTGCTGCTCGACACGCCAGGTATTGTGCCGCGCGACACGCAGCGAAATCGGCGCAAGTTCGCCTCTGGCACCGCGAAAGCGTACGACGCGCTCTTTGTGTCAGACCTCGTCGTGCTGGCTTTACCGGTTGGCGTTGGCTTCGTGGAGAAGGAGCACAAGGTGATTGCCGCGGAGGTGGTGCGGCGGGCGGCCGGCCGCGATCTGCCCGTGGTGCTTGCCATGACCATGATGGACAAGGTGCAGACCCCACGGCACCGCGAGCTCTACTTTGCGCTGCGCACGGACCTCGAGTCCATGGGGCTGCCCATGGCGGCGACGCACGAAGTCAGCGTGAAGGGCGGGTCGGGTTTGGTGGAGCTGAAGGACTGCCTGTGCCAGTACGCAAAGCCCGGGCCGTGGGAGCACTACCGCCGCGAGGCCACCGACCTGAACCCGCCCCAGCGCGTGTCGGAGCTGCTGCGGCAGACTTTCATGGAGCTGCTGCCTCACGAGATTCCGCACTGTATGCGGCACCGCGTCCTCGGCTGGACGCGCAAGGAGTCGGGTACCACAGAGGTGGTGGTGGAGGTGTTTTTCGACCGACCCGCGTACATGTTCACGTTTTACTCGAAGCTGGAGGCGATCTGCTTGCGTGCGCAGCAAATCACCGAGCGTGAGCTGGCCCCGCAACGTTTTCGCTTTGTCTTTCAAGCTTTTATCGCACCTGGCGGCATATCAAGCTCGTAGAAGATTTGAGAGAGCGCGTGTAAGAACGCTGTCTCGCGGTTGCGAATTTCGGTAAAACATATTTACCTTTCTAAAAGCTTAACGTATGGCCATGGATTGTACAATGCAGCGATAAGATGTTGATCTGATTGCACTGGCAAGCTAAAGTTTTTTGTTTGCGTCGTTCACATAATTTTCCTTTTTTCCTTAATTTCTCGGTTGATGCTAATAACGCTATGCTTCTTCGGCTGTCGCAAAGGATTGCAGCGGTAGAGCATTCAACGGAACAAGAAGAAAACAATATTAAAAAACAACAACCAGCAACTATGCAGGAACAACAACAACAACAAAAAGTATTGACTTTAAGGGTTCTATTTTGCGGTTGTTTTAAGGAGACCTTTTTGAGTGAATCATTTTCCCTCGAAAAGCCCTCATTGCACTTTCTCACCTTGAAGGCAAACAAGGCAGGTTGTGTGGCGTATCATTAGACTTCGAATAACAAACAGCAATACAATGTTTCGCAATCATTTCAATCGTTCACCAAATGCATATCTCCCGCTTACGTAAACTGTTTACTTTTGCGTTTCTCCTTCTTCTGAGCCCATCTTTAAAGTTTTAGAGGTGATACATTTTTTTTATATCAACGTTCAGTCTCTGGTGCTGAACGCGGCACGCTGTAATTGCTGCCTGCTGCAGCGTATTTTAATTTAGTCGAGAATTCGCGGCAACAGGTGCAGAATCTTCTGAAAAAAACAGAACACACCCAATTTCCTGAATTAATTAAGAAGGTGCTTCAACGCCACGCAAACCTTCGTACAATTCTTCTACCTTACTCTTAATTTTCCTTACTGTTTTTATTTAGCACCTACAAGCGTGAAACACGATGTCCGCCTGCACGCACCCCACCTCTGCCCTCTACGTTGACCGGCAGCAGGGCAAGACGATCTGCACCATCTGCGGTGACGTCGTGATGAATGACCAGTTCGAGCTCGACCCCGTCTTTGCCCAGGGGGGACGCCAGGGCGGTGGCGGCGGCGGTGGCGGTGGTGGCCTGCGCACCCTCGCTGGCAGTTTCCGCCCCGCCGCGGCGTACAAAGGCGGCAACGCGAGCATGGCCCTTTCGCACTCCCGCCCCACCATCGACAAGGCGCGGCGGGAGATGCTAAACATTGCGCGTCTGCTCGATATCAGCGACGAGACCGTCGAGGCCGCCCTCGGCATCTACAAGGTGGCCCTCAGCATGAATGCAGTGTCCGGCACGCGGCCGAGCGTGCTGTGCGCCTGCCTCTACGCTGCCTGTCGCCGCGAGCGCACCTCGCACGTCATCTACGACTTCTCGAACGGGTGCAAGGAGGAGCCTCACGCGATTCTGTCCCAGATGAAGCTGATCTGCCACGCGACGCACACGGAGGTGCCGGTGGTGGACCCGTCCTGCTACGTGCAGCGCTTCGCAGAGGAGATGGACCTGAAGGACAAGACAGCCGAGGTCATTGTCTGCGCGCTGAAGGTGCTGCGGGCCATGCAGGATGACTGGATTAGCTGTGGGCGGCGGCCCATGGGCGTGTGTGCGGCGGCGCTCCTCGTCGCCTGCTATGTCTTCGGCATTTCGCGCACCCCTGAGCAGGTCTGCGGCATGGTGCGACTCACCGCCAACACGATCACTCGCCGGCTGAACGAGTTTGCCGCCACGCCGACGGCGGCGCTGGAGAGCATCGACAGCTATCAGCCCACCAATCGCACCCTGCCTCCGGCCTTCAACGACTCCAGCCGCAAATCCACCGAGGAGGACGTGCACGCAAGCATGCGGGAGCTCTCGGCCATCTTCTACGAGCTCGTCGCCGAGGCGAAGACATCGCAGCCCGCCACGCCGGAGCGGTGCGATAAGTGGCGCCGGTTCATCTTCAAGCACTGCGAGCTAGAAGGCATCACGCCGCTGGAGGAGAACCTCGACTTGATGGGGCTCAGCCCTGAGCAGCAGCTCCACATCCTCGGCCTGCCCCACACGAAGCCCATCTCACAGGCAGAGGTGGAGCGCAGCGTGAAGGCGGAGGAGGCGAAGCTGCTCGTGAAGCGCGAGGACTCGATGCATCGAAGCCTCGAAGGGGAGCTGCACAGGCTGCCAAGCGGATTTGCGACACTGCAGGAGATGCATCCGGAGTTCCCGCTGCACGGCACACCTGGCACGGCGGACAGCTTCGCCGCCGCGCTGGCCAACGCTGGCGCGCACGGGGTGGACCCGCATGACCTTTCCCCGCAGGCGGCTGCGTCGCTCTTGGCAGAACAACAACAGCAGCAGCAGCAGCAGCAACTATACGCAGGCTTCGACCCATCAGTCGCGGCCTCCCTCTCTGAGCCGGAGCAAATGCACTGGATGACCGACGCCTACACCCGCCTCCTCAACAACAACGCAGAGGTGATGGGGCTGCGTGACGACTTCGACTTCGGCGACGACGAGGCGGGTCTGGCAGGGGCTGGCGTAGGGGGCAGCGGCGCCTCCCCGTCGCCCTCGGCGCTCGGTGCGACGCAGAACGACTTCGCGCTCGACTCCGGGTTGGAGAATGGAGCGAATGATGGTGGTGGCACTGGCCGGGGCAGCAGTCCGCCGCCTGGAGCGCCGCCAAAGACGGAGGCGGGCGATGACGCCTACTTCAATCGCGACACGGAAGAGGTGCGTCTGGCGCTGGCGGATCTCCTGTACGACCGCGAGCGCCGCCACGCGCTGCCGTGGGAGTTTCTGGTGCTGCCGCAGCCCGAGGACGATGACTGCACGGACATTCTGCCGTACCTGGTGCTGGACAACGAAGAGCGGCTGCGGCGGGAGCGGGTGGGACTGGAGTTGTACCGTGAAAAGTGGATGCGTGGACGGGCACGCACGCAGGATGAGATCAGCCGGCTGGAGGAGGCGCGCGAGACGAAGCGGCGCCGCCGCTCTGCCGCGGAACCGGCCGCTGACGTGCCAACGGCGATGGAACGTGCGCTGCGCGGCCGCGGTGCCGGGGCGGTGAACATTTCGCAGATTGACGAGCTGCTCCCGGGCATGCTGGAAGGTGGCGAGGACGAGGCAAACGCAGAGTGGGATTGATCAGCGTGAGTACTGAAATAAGGATTGTCGTACTGACTATTGAGTTGTATCATGGCTCTAGCACCTTTCCTCTCTCTCCTTGGTTTTTGCAATGCTACTTTGTCACCTTTTTCTTTGTAGCTTGGTGAATTGCCTGCTTGCCTAGTTTGATAGATGTTGCATTTTATTTGCTCTGCTTTTTGTTTCTCAATAAACAATGAATCCGGTGTAAAGTATATACATTTATCGACTCCCAGCTTGCATGAATTGCTTGCTTTAAATCAATGTGAGGCTTTTTGTGTCTGTTTTATTGTGAAAGGAACCTTAAAAAAACAAACAAAAAAAAGAGGTCCTACAATGCGAGTCTATCACGTGCGTCAGCAACCGTGACAGTCTTTGTACAGATGTGCCCCATGTTTCGAGCCATCTTTCATTTAGAAAATTATCTTCTCTTGCTTTCTTATTTGATTTCTCGCTCATCATATCTCATAATGTGCGTACACATGCAAAACGCAACGCGAATCAACGCATCTCCTTTTTGCGAATAGTGTTCACAGGTGATATTGAGCGTGTCGATTTAGACCTCTCTCTTTTATATTGTTTGTTTGTTTGTTGTTGCAAAAAAAAAAAGGAGACCCATTACCCATCTTTTCACTCCCCTTGAAGTCTCTTTTGACGTGTTCTCAACATGGAAGGTAAGAACTGTTTTCGCACGCGGTGGACACAGGAGCCCATCTTCAGCGGCGGCACGCTCGCCTCCCTTGCCCTGCCCATCCCCCACCAACTCAGCTCCACCGCCGAACTCGCCTCCTCTTCTTCTCCCGCTTCGTCGTCCGCAGCGTCGACGGCCATCTCACCCAACGCCTTCGAGGAATGCCTCGTCATGGCCTGCGGCGATGCCGTCAACGTCGTGCGGGCCACCACCGGGGAGGTGCTGTGCAGCTACACGCTGCCCATGGAAGATGTGATTCTCCACGTAGACGCCGTGACGGTGCCTGCGGCGGTGGCGGAGACGTCGACGGCGGCGGAGGCCGAAGCGGAGCAGGCCGCACATCGCGGCAAGGCTGGAAAGGCGAAGAAGGCCACCAAGTCAAAGGGCAGCGCGGACGCGACGGTGAAGGCGGAAGGCGCGGACGGCGCGGAGGCGGACGCCGCTGCTGCGGAGCTGCAGGCGCCGGAGGGCAACTACATTGCCGTTGGCACGCGCGGTTTGCAGATCTACGTGCTACGTGTGGACGTGCACGTGGAGGCGGGTGCGGCAGCGTCAGCAGCCGACGAAGCTCGAGAAAGCGAAGACCACAACGAGGCTGCACTAGACGGTGACAAGGAGGAGGCCAGTGCTGAAGAAAGTGTAGTGAAAGTGGAACAGAAGGACGAGGAAGACAAGGAAAGGGATGAGGAGGTGCCGGCTGTGCTGGCCGCGCCACCGGTGGTGCGTTACTCAGTGGAGCTGCTGCGCAACTGGACGGCGGCGCAGCACGCCATTTCGGTTGTCCACTTCTCCCAAAGTGGCACCTACCTCATCTCGGGTGCCACAGATGGCAGCGTGAAGGCCTGGAACGTCTTTCACCACCACCTCACCCACAACCTCGTCTGCCCGCACACCTCGCTCGTGCAGAGCGTGTGCCTGGACGCCGGCGAGTCCTACCTCGCCGTGGGTTCCTTCGAGGGCCATGTGACCGTCTTTGACTTTGTCGCAAAGAAGCTGATCGCCGCGGGTCGGCCGCATGTGCAGGCGGTCGAGTCCATCGCCTTCAGCGAGCACCTCACCCACGTCTACTCCATCGCACGGGACCGCAAGCTGGCGGTGAGCACCATGGCGGTGCAGGAGCGGCGCAACGCCGCGCAGCTGACGGAGACGCGTGCGATTGTGGTGAAGGAGCACGTGTCCACGGCTGCCTTCGAGGGCTCGGCGCTGCTGCACGTGGGCTCGATGGACGGCGTGGTGAGCACCTACCGCGTGAGTGAGACGGACACGATTCAGGTGGTGCGGCGGCTGCCAAAGCCACCGGCGTCCGACGCCGAGGACGGCGCCGAGGAAACTTTTGTGCGAGCGCTGCTGGTGGCGGGCGCGCCGAAGGGGGCCGGCAACCGTAAGCTGCGCGGCTTCCACGTCCACGACGCGCCGGACGCTGCGGCGATGGCGCAGAGCCGCCTCTACGTGGGGGATGCGGGCTTCAACATTCAACTCATCGCCCCGTCCCCCAGCGACGCCGCCGCCTACGCAGCGCAGCGCACCCTCGTCGGGTTTCTGGATCAGATTTTGGATGTGAAGCTCTTCCCCGCCGCCTCCCCGCTGCACCGCGCCGTCGTGACGAACAGCAAGGACGTTCGCCTCTACGCGTCGGACGGTTGTGTGTCAACGCAGACGCTGCGCGGCCACGCGGACATCGTCCTCAGCTGCGCCGTGAGCAGCGACGGCGCCTGGATCGCGACCGGGGCGAAGGACAACGAGGTGCGGGTGTGGTCGAGTGCGACGTGCGCCACGGTCGTGCGTGGGGTGGGCGGGCACACGGCGGAGATCACTTCCCTGTGCTTTAATGGCAAGCAGACGGCGACCTACCTGCTGCTCTTCTCCGTCTCCAGTGATGAGAACTTACGCCTGTGGGATATTGGCGTGCCGCTGGCTGAGCGGGCAGAGGGCAACAACAACACGGTAGAGATCGCCCACCGCAGCGGTGTTAATGCAGCGCACAGCGGCCCCATCTACACTGTCGCGGTGGCACCCAACGATCAGTACGTCGCCACTGGTGGCAAGGACAAGCTGGTGAACGTGTGGAACATCACGGGCAAGAAAATCTTCCGCGAGGCCTCGCTGAAGGGGCACCGCCGCGGCATCTCCTCGCTGGCGTTTTCACCGGTGGACCGCGTGCTGGCGTCGGCCTCCAACGACGGCTCCGTCCGGCTCTGGTCGCTCGTCTCTCTGACCTGTCTGAAGTCGCTGCAGGTGGACCGCACCTCGGTTCTGCAGCTCAGCTTCTTCAACAACGGTACGCAGATTGTCACCGGCAACGCGGAGGGCGTGCTGCGGGTGTGGGCGATTGCGTCGTCCGAATCCGTCTGGTCAGCCGAGGCGCACACGGAGAAGATCTGGGCGCTGGCGGTGGAGGAGACGCAGGATGGAAAGGAGACTGTTTTCTACTCCGGGGCGGCGGACGGCGTTTTGATTGCCACGGAAGACTACACCGCTGCGGAGGTGCAGCGAGTGCGTGAGGACCGCCACGAGATGATCCTGCAGGAGCAGGCGCTGGCCAATGCGATGCGGAAGGGCGCGTTCTCGGAGGCCTTCATGCTGGCGCTTCGCCTCAGCCACCCGCGTCACCTGCGCCAGGTGCTGGTGCGGTGGTGTGCGAAGGATGCACGAGAGTGCGAGAACACCCTGCGAGGTGAGTTACTGCCCTCGCTGGACGGCGACCAGATGACCCGCCTCCTGCAGTACACGCGGGAGTGGATCACGAACAGCCGGCACTGCATGGTGGCCACGCTCGTCCTCTACGTCCTGATCTCCTCGCGGCACTTTGAGGAGGTGGCGAAGGTGCCGGCGATGGCCTCGCTCATCGAGCCGTTGCTTGCTTACACCCGCAAACACAGCCAGCGCCAGCACGATCTGCTGCGTCGGACGTACTACATCGACTATGTGATCCGTGGCCTGACGCCGAACGTGCTCACGTCGCTTCCGCCCTTTGTCGATCACGTGGAGGAGCCGCTAGCCAAGCGTGTTCGTGCGGAGTGAGGGTGAAAGTGAGAAGTCACAAGTACGTGTGATGAATTACGGCAAGGTGATACAGCCGCTTCTATTTGCACACCTTGGAGTGATGCAGTGTTGATATAAAGGGAGTGGTGGGAGGTTGCACGAACTTTTCTCTGTGCTTAGCTGCTGCGCTTGGCAGGACCTTTTTTTCGTTATTAAAATACAAAATTAATGTTAACTGTTTCCGCTCATCATTGAAGGAGAGGATCTACGAGTAATAATTCTTTTTTCTTTCTGTCGGCTAATACTTAAACTACACGCACACCAACCGAGAAAAGTTATTATTAAAAAAAAAAGCTGTTCTTGTCTTCTATTGGTTTAGCTCCGCTGCACATCACGTACGATCGCTGTGTAAATGGTGCCGCTGCATCCTTCTCGTTACTGATAGTAGGTGCGTTTATGGCTGTCCGTGCCAACTAATCACGGCAAGTGAGTAGTTTCTCTTCGATGTCGCTTAACGTGGCAGTTTTGATGACTGCTTTCTTTGAAAAAAAAATTTAATTTTATGTAATCACCTTGATGCGTTGTACCGCAATGCTGCAGACATAATTGCTAGACGGGAACTAGGATGTAACGTTTGCTATTCTAATGAAAAACGTTCACCTTTTTCCATTCCTAGTTGCTCCTTGAAAACAAAAACCTACATCCAATTTATATCTCTACTCTCATCTTTGCGTACTTGTGATGCTTGTAGCGCTTTCTTTGTTCATTTAGAAACGTGCTCGGTTGACTTGTCTCACACTCTTTTCTCTCACGAACAAGAGATTTGCAAAAAGAGTGGACTGCACTACCCTCTTTACCACTCGGTTCCTGAGACGCAACCACCAAAGTTAATGTAGATAGACTTTTGCATTAGAAAGATTATAATTATCTTTTTTTCAATCATATTCATCCTTCATTAAAACAACCCATTAGACCAAGGCTGTGCTTCCGTGATCCGTTGCGTTTTAAGACTTAGAGCTTGAAGTAAATTGTAGTCTTCTCCCAAATTTTTTTGTCCTTTCTCCTTTTTCGTACCATTACTGCTACCGGCTTACAAGGTGTGGCGCGCTGCTGTGCGCATTTAATACTCTGTCAGACTCCTCCTTCTATTTTTTTTTCCCTTCTCATATCTTTGCTTTTGTCTCTTCTTCTCTTTTACCCTAATAGGAATTCTGCCGCACCATGAGCAACGAAGCGTACGCCTCCATCTCGAATCGGGTAATGTCCCTCGAGGACATTATCCGGCAGCAGGAGCAGACCATCGGTGCCGTACTGCAGCGCCTACGTGATGTCGAGCAGTACGCCGCCGCAGAGGCCCGTACTCGCGAACAGGCCCAACAGCAGCTCTACCAGCTCCTCGGCGAGCGGGGTGGCAGCAGCGCGGAGGCCGCACAGCAGATGCAGGCCATCCTGCAGAATCAAAGTGAGCGACTTGGGTCCCTGCAGGCGGAGGTGCAGGGGCAGGCGGCGGCGCTCCGCGGTTTGGATGACAAATACGGCGCAGCCCTGCGAGGGGTGGAGCAGCGACTGCAGTCCGACGTCGGCGGCGTGCACCAACGCGCGCAGACGGGCGAGGCGGCCACGACGGAAGCGATGCGAGCACTGCAGGCGCAGCTGCAGGGCGTCGCCAACACCACCCAAGCCGTTGACGCCCGCAGCAGGGATGACTTGGTGGCCCTGCAGCAGCAGATTGGCGCAGAGCTGAGCGCGCAGCGGCAGCGCACGGACAACTTAGAGAACGCCATCCGCGACGCCCTGCGAGACGTGCACGGCTCCCTGACAGGGGAGGTGCGCAGCGCGGACACGCAGCACCGCTCCGCCCTCGACGGCGCCGTGCAAAGGCTGAACCAAGCCGTCGAGGCGCTGGACCAGCGCACGCGGGCGGATATGAATCAGCTGCATGCAGTGGAGCAGGGCGACGTGAACGAGCTGAGCCGGCGCATCGAGGAGCTGGAGCGCAACCTGCGCGAGATGATACAGGCCAGTGCCAATGGACTGGCCGCCGAGGTGACGCAGGTGGCACAGCACAGCCAGAGCCTGGACCGCCGCCAGGCCGCCGCCCATCAGACGCTGCTGCAGGAGCTGGCGAAGCACGACGGCCAGCTCGAATCGGTAGACCTGAACTGGCGGGCGAGTGTAACGGACTTGGGTGCGGTGGTGCGGGAGAGCGTGGCGGGTGCGCAGCAGCAGGCGGCGGCAGGCGACCAGGCCCTGCAGCGCCAGCTGAAGGCGCTCGAAGACCGCGTCACGGCGGCCGCGGAAGGCCTTGAGCGCAGCCTCCAGGAGTTGCGGCAGCACGTGCAGGAGGACTGTGTGCGGCCCGTGAATGAGGTGCAGCGAGTGCTGAGTGCGCAGGAGCAGCGCCTGGCACGCGTGGGCGACGAGTACGCCGTCGTGCAGGAGTCGCTGAAGACCTTCGCCGCCCGCGTGGACCAGGACGCGAGTCAATTCCGGCAGGTGGTGGAAGCGGCGGTGCGGGCCTCCCACGCCGACCTGCTTGAGCGCATCAACTTTACCTCGGCGGCCATCACGATGCAGCTGGACCCGGAGACGTTTCGTGTGGAGGTTAACCGCGCGCTGGCGAAGTTGTGGGATGAGGCAAAAGGCGTCTTTCTCACGCAGCGTAGTCTCAGCGAGGTGGAAGCGCAGCTGGCCACGCTGGAAAGTGCGGTGCGGGTGGAGCTGTGTGCCTTGGCGGAGCGGCACAACGACGTGCAGCGCAGCGTGGACACCCTCCGCATCGCCCAGCAGCGCAGCGCCGGCGAGTCGCCTGCGACGGAGAAGCACGAGACGCACCCGATCACCACCACAGCTGCAGAGGAGGGGCAGAGCGCGGCACCCACGGCTGCACCTCCAACTCCGGCGCTGGTGGGTCATGAGACGGTGCCGGCGAAGACATCTCCGAAGAAGCCGCGCACGTCGAGCACGCCCATCCCCGCGGGAAGTCCCGTGCGCCGCACCTCGTCTGCGCAGACGGACCAGTCTCCGCTG
>MDUD01006343.1:0-13781 GCA_002216565.1 Crithidia mellificae | reverse complement strand
TGTTCTCTTTGGGCAATGCCGTCTTGTCTTTTCTCCATCTACAATGGGAGGACAGAAAAGCAATATTTATGTTTTTGTAGTTAATATAAGTAAGCGGGTGCAACTATATATATATTTATTTTTAACTAGCTAATTCAAACGAAAAAACACAATCGGGGAAGTTCACTGTATGTGCTGCTCTCTTTTTTTTTGTCCTTTTTTTTGAATTGAGGTGACCGGCATATTAATTTGACTGAAAAAAAAAAACATTTGCATTTAACGCAGATTTCTGACCACGGCGATCGAAGCGGTGAAGAGCGCTCAAACTTGAAGAGCACTTAAATTGTCGAGAACAAGAAACCACCCCTTTTTCCCTTTCTTTTTCTTTTTCCTGGATAAGTCTTTTCTTTTTGTAAATTCTTTTTCTATTTTTTTTTTTGAGTCTTTCTTCTCTTTTTTTCTGTACCGCCGCTTCTTTCCTCTGAAGCTTTGTGCTGTTTCCGTCTGCTCACACATTTCTAGAAATAAAAATGAAGCGGCCATAAAAAAGGAATTTTTTTCTTTTTCCACATTATTGTGACTGCGATGGATCAGCCCTAGTCTCGCTTTTTTTTTCCTCCTTTCCTGTCTTGTCGCTCCAATCTTTTTTTCCCTTTTCCAGTATGTTTGCCTCACCGTCCACATGTGTCCTCTTTTTTTTCTGTAATAAAAATTAAATTTCTTTGTTTTCTACTTTTAAATCAAAACTTATCACTTACTTTAACATTTTTCCTTTCTCCACCTCTGCTTTCTTACTCACTTAGATGATTTTGCAATGCTTTTGGCCGCTATTCAATTTGAATGCGCAGAGCAGGGAGAACAACGAAAAAAATAGTTACACAAGAATGTTCTTTCTGCTCTTTTTTTTCCTTTTTTCTTTCCCCCTTTTTTGGTGATCTACTTCTGATCGTCCTTTGTTTTGTGTCTTAATGCGCCTCTCTTTTTCACGTATTTTATTTTGCTAAACCCCCTTCACTAGGTTTCTTCTTTCTACGTTTGTGTGTTTGCAAACCTTGTTTTGTTTTAGAGGAGCACTACACGGCAATACTGCTGATACGTGAGGATCTTTGTTTTTTGTTTGCTGTTTCTGAGAAACAGAGCAGATACTCGACAGTTTTACCCTTTGAGACTTTCCCTTTTGCAGCGTTTATAGTTTCCTTCACGGCTCACCTTGGAGCTTTTCTTTTTGCTTCCTTTTTCGGCTTTTACCTTGTTGGCCTTTACAGGGCGTGCGTCTGTGCTGTGTTTCAAGTCTACTTTTGTTATTTCAAGTTTTAAAACAAAAGAAAATACATAAGTTTATGACTCAACGACAACGTTGCAAACAACGGCGAACTAGCTGTCATTTAGACAAGTTTGCCTGATCACATGTAGCATACATTTTGCCCTATTAATGTTGATGTTTCAGATCCCGAACGGTGATTGCAGCATCGCAGCCACTTTGTGCTATGCGCAGAATTTTGAAACCTTGAAAAAAAAAGTGGGAAATATGCTGTTGCTGATCTGACACGCTTCATTTTCATCCTCTACTGAATCTCCTTTTTTTTGTTCTTGTCCTCCTGTTGTGTTTTGCTATCTCTTCAATGCTACGCTCAGAATCATGGTGCAAGGCTGCAAATAACACTTTTAGCGTTCCCAAAATTACAGTCACATACATTTTTTTACAATCTTAGCAACCCAATGGAAAATAAGGCAGAGTTTAAACTCGATCGCGAGGCAATGCGCCGCGAGTGGCAGCGCTACCGTTGGCGCCAATATCAGTATCGCCTCGCTGCACGCTTCGTCATTCGTTCGGCAATTTGGATGCTCAGCGTGTACCTTGTGCACGCCTGGGACTACCGCGCCGTCCCCTTCTACCTGCTGCTCTCCATCATTACTCTCATCCTCATTTTATCTTCTGCTGGGGGAGAGGAAGGCCGCTCGTACGATGTGCCGGCGCGGCGCCGCGATCAACGAGCTGCCGAGGCGGCGGAAGTGGGGAGCAGCGAAGACGGAGGCGACGGCGCTGCAGGAGTGAACGAGACCGAACGCAATCAAGCCGCGGCGCAGCAAGACATTCCACCAGAACACCATCTGCGTCGTCGCACGACAAACGCGAAGGGCGAAGACACCCGCGCGAGTGGCAGTTCTTTCAAGCCGATAGATGCGGGACGCGCCGGTGCTGGTGCGGCGCGCGGGGCGGACTCAATTGCGGAAGCGCACGCGTCAATATTTGATGGCGTGCTCTCCCAGTCGGGCCAGCGGACGTTGCTGCTGGCGATGCAGCGCCTCAGCACACCGGGTGCCACGCGGTGCGCCATGGACCCGAGTTTCCGCCGCACGCTGGCAAACACGGAGCTGGACGATGCAACGGCGTGCGTTTGCGGGAGCGAAGCGCCGTTTGGGGCATGCTGCAGACCGGTTAAAGACGAACTGCTCGCGCTTTTGAAGGACGAGTAGAAGGTGATGGCGACAACTTACGTTGTTTGTTGCCTTTTTTTTTGGTGAAAAAGGCTGGATTGTTGCCTTTGCTGAAATCTGCTACACGTACGAAAAAAAAAAAGAAATGATTTCTAGAATAACAAAGATTATGATGTATGAGTTGTTTTTTGATGAATATGAAATAGCAACTTTGATGAAAGAGAAGGTAGCGACGTCTCTCTCGCCATTAACTGCTGAGCTTTCTTGTGACGCGTGACATGCGTAGCAATCACCTTCCGTTTCTCAATCTCTTCTGCAACATCACGTTTACCGCCCTTTACCTGCCAACCCGCATCAGTCTTGTTGAGTCTTTCGAAAACAGGAGATACTCTCGAGATCTCTTCTACTTTCACCCACACAGACAAGTGAAACATGTTCTCCCTGTCGTGCGTTCGTCTCACTTCGCTGCACAGCCGTCGGCGATGGGAGCAGCGCATCGTCTCTGTACTGTCCGAGAACAAGGAGGAGAGCATCGACGCAGTGGCGAAGCGTTTTCAACGCGTGTACCAGGAGCGGCGCTACACACCAGTCGAGGAAGCCTTCCCTCCCCTCTCTTCGGCCTCCACGCGAGAGAGTACGAGCGCAGCAGCGGCGGCGACGACGACGGCAACCTCGGCCTCCCCGCCTTCTCCCCCCGCCCACTCCTCTGTTGCCCAACCGGCGCAGCCGCAGGTGTTGCGCGCGGCGTTCCTCGGCCCGCAGAATGCCGGCAAGACTTCTCTGGTCAACGCCCTTGCCCTCAGCAACGTGGGCGCCGTGAGTAATCGTTACGGCAGCACGAAGGACTGGACAAAGGCGGTGGCCACGGTGCACGACACCCAACTACTGCTGCTCGACACGCCAGGTATTGTGCCGCGCGACACGCAGCGAAATCGGCGCAAGTTCGCCTCTGGCACCGCGAAAGCGTACGACGCGCTCTTTGTGTCAGACCTCGTCGTGCTGGCTTTACCGGTTGGCGTTGGCTTCGTGGAGAAGGAGCACAAGGTGATTGCCGCGGAGGTGGTGCGGCGGGCGGCCGGCCGCGATCTGCCCGTGGTGCTTGCCATGACCATGATGGACAAGGTGCAGACCCCACGGCACCGCGAGCTCTACTTTGCGCTGCGCACGGACCTCGAGTCCATGGGGCTGCCCATGGCGGCGACGCACGAAGTCAGCGTGAAGGGCGGGTCGGGTTTGGTGGAGCTGAAGGACTGCCTGTGCCAGTACGCAAAGCCCGGGCCGTGGGAGCACTACCGCCGCGAGGCCACCGACCTGAACCCGCCCCAGCGCGTGTCGGAGCTGCTGCGGCAGACTTTCATGGAGCTGCTGCCTCACGAGATTCCGCACTGTATGCGGCACCGCGTCCTCGGCTGGACGCGCAAGGAGTCGGGTACCACAGAGGTGGTGGTGGAGGTGTTTTTCGACCGACCCGCGTACATGTTCACGTTTTACTCGAAGCTGGAGGCGATCTGCTTGCGTGCGCAGCAAATCACCGAGCGTGAGCTGGCCCCGCAACGTTTTCGCTTTGTCTTTCAAGCTTTTATCGCACCTGGCGGCATATCAAGCTCGTAGAAGATTTGAGAGAGCGCGTGTAAGAACGCTGTCTTGAGGTTGCGATTTTTGGTAAAACATTCTTACCTTTCTAAAAACTTAACGTATGGCCATGGACTGTACAAGGCGGCGATAAGATGTTGATTTGATTGCACTGGCAAGCTAAAGTTTTTTGTTTGCGTTGTTCACATATTTTTCCTTTTCCCTTAACTTTTCGGTTGATGTTAATAACGCTATGCTTCTTCGGCTGTCGCAAAGGATTGCAGCGCTCGAGCATTCATCGGAACAAGAAGAAAAAAAAATAAGAAAACCAGCAATTATGCGAGAACAACAACAACAAAAAGGTATTGACATTGAGGGTTCTATTCTGCGGTTGTTTTAAGGAGACCCTTTTTAGTAAATTAACCCTCCTCGAAAAGCCTTCATTGCACTTTCTCCCCTTGAAGGCAAACATGGCAGGTTGTGTGGCGTATCATTCGACTTTGAAGAACAACCAGCAATACAATGTTTCGCAATCATTTTAATCGTTCACCAAATGAATAATTTCCGCTTCCGTAGACTGTTTTTCTTTCGCGTGTCTCATTCTTCTGAGCCCATCTTTTAAGTTGTAGAGGAATTTTTTTTTTTTATCAACGTTCAGTCTCTGGTGCTGAACGCGCCACGCTGTAATTGCCGCTCGCTGCAGCGTATCATTATTTACTCAAGAATTCGCGGCAGCAGGTGCAAAATCTTTTGAAAAAATAAAACACACTCAATTCTCTAAATAAATTTAGAAGGTGCGTCAAGGCCACGCAAACCTTCGTACAATTATTCCATCTCACTCTTAATTTTCCTTACTGTTCATATTTAGCACCTACAAGCGTGAAACACGATGTCCGCCTGCACGCACCCCACCTCTGCCCTCTACGTTGACCGGCAGCAGGGCAAGACGATCTGCACCATCTGCGGTGACGTCGTGATGAATGACCAGTTCGAGCTCGACCCCGTCTTTGCCCAGGGGGGACGCCAGGGCGGTGGCGGCGGCGGTGGCGGTGGTGGCCTGCGCACCCTCGCTGGCAGTTTCCGCCCCGCCGCGGCGTACAAAGGCGGCAACGCGAGCATGGCCCTTTCGCACTCCCGCCCCACCATCGACAAGGCGCGGCGGGAGATGCTAAACATTGCGCGTCTGCTCGATATCAGCGACGAGACCGTCGAGGCCGCCCTCGGCATCTACAAGGTGGCCCTCAGCATGAATGCAGTGTCCGGCACGCGGCCGAGCGTGCTGTGCGCCTGCCTCTACGCTGCCTGTCGCCGCGAGCGCACCTCGCACGTCATCTACGACTTCTCGAACGGGTGCAAGGAGGAGCCTCACGCGATTCTGTCCCAGATGAAGCTGATCTGCCACGCGACGCACACGGAGGTGCCGGTGGTGGACCCGTCCTGCTACGTGCAGCGCTTCGCAGAGGAGATGGACCTGAAGGACAAGACAGCCGAGGTCATTGTCTGCGCGCTGAAGGTGCTGCGGGCCATGCAGGATGACTGGATTAGCTGTGGGCGGCGGCCCATGGGCGTGTGTGCGGCGGCGCTCCTCGTCGCCTGCTATGTCTTCGGCATTTCGCGCACCCCTGAGCAGGTCTGCGGCATGGTGCGACTCACCGCCAACACGATCACTCGCCGGCTGAACGAGTTTGCCGCCACGCCGACGGCGGCGCTGGAGAGCATCGACAGCTATCAGCCCACCAATCGCACCCTGCCTCCGGCCTTCAACGACTCCAGCCGCAAATCCACCGAGGAGGACGTGCACGCAAGCATGCGGGAGCTCTCGGCCATCTTCTACGAGCTCGTCGCCGAGGCGAAGACATCGCAGCCCGCCACGCCGGAGCGGTGCGATAAGTGGCGCCGGTTCATCTTCAAGCACTGCGAGCTAGAAGGCATCACGCCGCTGGAGGAGAACCTCGACTTGATGGGGCTCAGCCCTGAGCAGCAGCTCCACATCCTCGGCCTGCCCCACACGAAGCCCATCTCACAGGCAGAGGTGGAGCGCAGCGTGAAGGCGGAGGAGGCGAAGCTGCTCGTGAAGCGCGAGGACTCGATGCATCGAAGCCTCGAAGGGGAGCTGCACAGGCTGCCAAGCGGATTTGCGACACTGCAGGAGATGCATCCGGAGTTCCCGCTGCACGGCACACCTGGCACGGCGGACAGCTTCGCCGCCGCGCTGGCCAACGCTGGCGCGCACGGGGTGGACCCGCATGACCTTTCCCCGCAGGCGGCTGCGTCGCTCTTGGCAGAACAACAACAGCAGCAGCAGCAGCAGCAACTATACGCAGGCTTCGACCCATCAGTCGCGGCCTCCCTCTCTGAGCCGGAGCAAATGCACTGGATGACCGACGCCTACACCCGCCTCCTCAACAACAACGCAGAGGTGATGGGGCTGCGTGACGACTTCGACTTCGGCGACGACGAGGCGGGTCTGGCAGGGGCTGGCGTAGGGGGCAGCGGCGCCTCCCCGTCGCCCTCGGCGCTCGGTGCGACGCAGAACGACTTCGCGCTCGACTCCGGGTTGGAGAATGGAGCGAATGATGGTGGTGGCACTGGCCGGGGCAGCAGTCCGCCGCCTGGAGCGCCGCCAAAGACGGAGGCGGGCGATGACGCCTACTTCAATCGCGACACGGAAGAGGTGCGTCTGGCGCTGGCGGATCTCCTGTACGACCGCGAGCGCCGCCACGCGCTGCCGTGGGAGTTTCTGGTGCTGCCGCAGCCCGAGGACGATGACTGCACGGACATTCTGCCGTACCTGGTGCTGGACAACGAAGAGCGGCTGCGGCGGGAGCGGGTGGGACTGGAGTTGTACCGTGAAAAGTGGATGCGTGGACGGGCACGCACGCAGGATGAGATCAGCCGGCTGGAGGAGGCGCGCGAGACGAAGCGGCGCCGCCGCTCTGCCGCGGAACCGGCCGCTGACGTGCCAACGGCGATGGAACGTGCGCTGCGCGGCCGCGGTGCCGGGGCGGTGAACATTTCGCAGATTGACGAGCTGCTCCCGGGCATGCTGGAAGGTGGCGAGGACGAGGCAAACGCAGAGTGGGATTGATCAGCGTGAGTACTGAAATAAGGATTGTCGTACTGACTATTGAGTTGTATCATGGCTCTAGCACCTTTCCTCTCTCTCCTTGGTTTTTGCAATGCTACTTTGTCACCTTTTTCTTTGTAGCTTGGTGAATTGCCTGCTTGCCTAGTTTGATAGATGTTGCATTTTATTTGCTCTGCTTTTTGTTTCTCAATAAACAATGAATCCGGTGTAAAGTATATACATTTATCGACTCCCAGCTTGCATGAATTGCTTGCTTTAAATCAATGTGAGGCTTTTTGTGTCTGTTTTATTGTGAAAGGAACCTTAAAAAAACAAACAAAAAAAAGAGGTCCTACAATGCGAGTCTATCACGTGCGTCAGCAACCGTGACAGTCTTTGTACAGATGTGCCCCATGTTTCGAGCCATCTTTCATTTAGAAAATTATCTTCTCTTGCTTTCTTATTTGATTTCTCGCTCATCATATCTCATAATGTGCGTACACATGCAAAACGCAACGCGAATCAACGCATCTCCTTTTTGCGAATAGTGTTCACAGGTGATATTGAGCGTGTCGATTTAGACCTCTCTCTTTTATATTGTTTGTTTGTTTGTTGTTGCAAAAAAAAAAAGGAGACCCATTACCCATCTTTTCACTCCCCTTGAAGTCTCTTTTGACGTGTTCTCAACATGGAAGGTAAGAACTGTTTTCGCACGCGGTGGACACAGGAGCCCATCTTCAGCGGCGGCACGCTCGCCTCCCTTGCCCTGCCCATCCCCCACCAACTCAGCTCCACCGCCGAACTCGCCTCCTCTTCTTCTCCCGCTTCGTCGTCCGCAGCGTCGACGGCCATCTCACCCAACGCCTTCGAGGAATGCCTCGTCATGGCCTGCGGCGATGCCGTCAACGTCGTGCGGGCCACCACCGGGGAGGTGCTGTGCAGCTACACGCTGCCCATGGAAGATGTGATTCTCCACGTAGACGCCGTGACGGTGCCTGCGGCGGTGGCGGAGACGTCGACGGCGGCGGAGGCCGAAGCGGAGCAGGCCGCACATCGCGGCAAGGCTGGAAAGGCGAAGAAGGCCACCAAGTCAAAGGGCAGCGCGGACGCGACGGTGAAGGCGGAAGGCGCGGACGGCGCGGAGGCGGACGCCGCTGCTGCGGAGCTGCAGGCGCCGGAGGGCAACTACATTGCCGTTGGCACGCGCGGTTTGCAGATCTACGTGCTACGTGTGGACGTGCACGTGGAGGCGGGTGCGGCAGCGTCAGCAGCCGACGAAGCTCGAGAAAGCGAAGACCACAACGAGGCTGCACTAGACGGTGACAAGGAGGAGGCCAGTGCTGAAGAAAGTGTAGTGAAAGTGGAACAGAAGGACGAGGAAGACAAGGAAAGGGATGAGGAGGTGCCGGCTGTGCTGGCCGCGCCACCGGTGGTGCGTTACTCAGTGGAGCTGCTGCGCAACTGGACGGCGGCGCAGCACGCCATTTCGGTTGTCCACTTCTCCCAAAGTGGCACCTACCTCATCTCGGGTGCCACAGATGGCAGCGTGAAGGCCTGGAACGTCTTTCACCACCACCTCACCCACAACCTCGTCTGCCCGCACACCTCGCTCGTGCAGAGCGTGTGCCTGGACGCCGGCGAGTCCTACCTCGCCGTGGGTTCCTTCGAGGGCCATGTGACCGTCTTTGACTTTGTCGCAAAGAAGCTGATCGCCGCGGGTCGGCCGCATGTGCAGGCGGTCGAGTCCATCGCCTTCAGCGAGCACCTCACCCACGTCTACTCCATCGCACGGGACCGCAAGCTGGCGGTGAGCACCATGGCGGTGCAGGAGCGGCGCAACGCCGCGCAGCTGACGGAGACGCGTGCGATTGTGGTGAAGGAGCACGTGTCCACGGCTGCCTTCGAGGGCTCGGCGCTGCTGCACGTGGGCTCGATGGACGGCGTGGTGAGCACCTACCGCGTGAGTGAGACGGACACGATTCAGGTGGTGCGGCGGCTGCCAAAGCCACCGGCGTCCGACGCCGAGGACGGCGCCGAGGAAACTTTTGTGCGAGCGCTGCTGGTGGCGGGCGCGCCGAAGGGGGCCGGCAACCGTAAGCTGCGCGGCTTCCACGTCCACGACGCGCCGGACGCTGCGGCGATGGCGCAGAGCCGCCTCTACGTGGGGGATGCGGGCTTCAACATTCAACTCATCGCCCCGTCCCCCAGCGACGCCGCCGCCTACGCAGCGCAGCGCACCCTCGTCGGGTTTCTGGATCAGATTTTGGATGTGAAGCTCTTCCCCGCCGCCTCCCCGCTGCACCGCGCCGTCGTGACGAACAGCAAGGACGTTCGCCTCTACGCGTCGGACGGTTGTGTGTCAACGCAGACGCTGCGCGGCCACGCGGACATCGTCCTCAGCTGCGCCGTGAGCAGCGACGGCGCCTGGATCGCGACCGGGGCGAAGGACAACGAGGTGCGGGTGTGGTCGAGTGCGACGTGCGCCACGGTCGTGCGTGGGGTGGGCGGGCACACGGCGGAGATCACTTCCCTGTGCTTTAATGGCAAGCAGACGGCGACCTACCTGCTGCTCTTCTCCGTCTCCAGTGATGAGAACTTACGCCTGTGGGATATTGGCGTGCCGCTGGCTGAGCGGGCAGAGGGCAACAACAACACGGTAGAGATCGCCCACCGCAGCGGTGTTAATGCAGCGCACAGCGGCCCCATCTACACTGTCGCGGTGGCACCCAACGATCAGTACGTCGCCACTGGTGGCAAGGACAAGCTGGTGAACGTGTGGAACATCACGGGCAAGAAAATCTTCCGCGAGGCCTCGCTGAAGGGGCACCGCCGCGGCATCTCCTCGCTGGCGTTTTCACCGGTGGACCGCGTGCTGGCGTCGGCCTCCAACGACGGCTCCGTCCGGCTCTGGTCGCTCGTCTCTCTGACCTGTCTGAAGTCGCTGCAGGTGGACCGCACCTCGGTTCTGCAGCTCAGCTTCTTCAACAACGGTACGCAGATTGTCACCGGCAACGCGGAGGGCGTGCTGCGGGTGTGGGCGATTGCGTCGTCCGAATCCGTCTGGTCAGCCGAGGCGCACACGGAGAAGATCTGGGCGCTGGCGGTGGAGGAGACGCAGGATGGAAAGGAGACTGTTTTCTACTCCGGGGCGGCGGACGGCGTTTTGATTGCCACGGAAGACTACACCGCTGCGGAGGTGCAGCGAGTGCGTGAGGACCGCCACGAGATGATCCTGCAGGAGCAGGCGCTGGCCAATGCGATGCGGAAGGGCGCGTTCTCGGAGGCCTTCATGCTGGCGCTTCGCCTCAGCCACCCGCGTCACCTGCGCCAGGTGCTGGTGCGGTGGTGTGCGAAGGATGCACGAGAGTGCGAGAACACCCTGCGAGGTGAGTTACTGCCCTCGCTGGACGGCGACCAGATGACCCGCCTCCTGCAGTACACGCGGGAGTGGATCACGAACAGCCGGCACTGCATGGTGGCCACGCTCGTCCTCTACGTCCTGATCTCCTCGCGGCACTTTGAGGAGGTGGCGAAGGTGCCGGCGATGGCCTCGCTCATCGAGCCGTTGCTTGCTTACACCCGCAAACACAGCCAGCGCCAGCACGATCTGCTGCGTCGGACGTACTACATCGACTATGTGATCCGTGGCCTGACGCCGAACGTGCTCACGTCGCTTCCGCCCTTTGTCGATCACGTGGAGGAGCCGCTAGCCAAGCGTGTTCGTGCGGAGTGAGGGTGAAAGTGAGAAGTCACAAGTACGTGTGATGAATTACGGCAAGGTGATACAGCCGCTTCTATTTGCACACCTTGGAGTGATGCAGTGTTGATATAAAGGGAGTGGTGGGAGGTTGCACGAACTTTTCTCTGTGCTTAGCTGCTGCGCTTGGCAGGACCTTTTTTTCGTTATTAAAATACAAAATTAATGTTAACTGTTTCCGCTCATCATTGAAGGAGAGGATCTACGAGTAATAATTCTTTTTTCTTTCTGTCGGCTAATACTTAAACTACACGCACACCAACCGAGAAAAGTTATTATTAAAAAAAAAAGCTGTTCTTGTCTTCTATTGGTTTAGCTCCGCTGCACATCACGTACGATCGCTGTGTAAATGGTGCCGCTGCATCCTTCTCGTTACTGATAGTAGGTGCGTTTATGGCTGTCCGTGCCAACTAATCACGGCAAGTGAGTAGTTTCTCTTCGATGTCGCTTAACGTGGCAGTTTTGATGACTGCTTTCTTTGAAAAAAAAATTTAATTTTATGTAATCACCTTGATGCGTTGTACCGCAATGCTGCAGACATAATTGCTAGACGGGAACTAGGATGTAACGTTTGCTATTCTAATGAAAAACGTTCACCTTTTTCCATTCCTAGTTGCTCCTTGAAAACAAAAACCTACATCCAATTTATATCTCTACTCTCATCTTTGCGTACTTGTGATGCTTGTAGCGCTTTCTTTGTTCATTTAGAAACGTGCTCGGTTGACTTGTCTCACACTCTTTTCTCTCACGAACAAGAGATTTGCAAAAAGAGTGGACTGCACTACCCTCTTTACCACTCGGTTCCTGAGACGCAACCACCAAAGTTAATGTAGATAGACTTTTGCATTAGAAAGATTATAATTATCTTTTTTTCAATCATATTCATCCTTCATTAAAACAACCCATTAGACCAAGGCTGTGCTTCCGTGATCCGTTGCGTTTTAAGACTTAGAGCTTGAAGTAAATTGTAGTCTTCTCCCAAATTTTTTTGTCCTTTCTCCTTTTTCGTACCATTACTGCTACCGGCTTACAAGGTGTGGCGCGCTGCTGTGCGCATTTAATACTCTGTCAGACTCCTCCTTCTATTTTTTTTTCCCTTCTCATATCTTTGCTTTTGTCTCTTCTTCTCTTTTACCCTAATAGGAATTCTGCCGCACCATGAGCAACGAAGCGTACGCCTCCATCTCGAATCGGGTAATGTCCCTCGAGGACATTATCCGGCAGCAGGAGCAGACCATCGGTGCCGTACTGCAGCGCCTACGTGATGTCGAGCAGTACGCCGCCGCAGAGGCCCGTACTCGCGAACAGGCCCAACAGCAGCTCTACCAGCTCCTCGGCGAGCGGGGTGGCAGCAGCGCGGAGGCCGCACAGCAGATGCAGGCCATCCTGCAGAATCAAAGTGAGCGACTTGGGTCCCTGCAGGCGGAGGTGCAGGGGCAGGCGGCGGCGCTCCGCGGTTTGGATGACAAATACGGCGCAGCCCTGCGAGGGGTGGAGCAGCGACTGCAGTCCGACGTCGGCGGCGTGCACCAACGCGCGCAGACGGGCGAGGCGGCCACGACGGAAGCGATGCGAGCACTGCAGGCGCAGCTGCAGGGCGTCGCCAACACCACCCAAGCCGTTGACGCCCGCAGCAGGGATGACTTGGTGGCCCTGCAGCAGCAGATTGGCGCAGAGCTGAGCGCGCAGCGGCAGCGCACGGACAACTTAGAGAACGCCATCCGCGACGCCCTGCGAGACGTGCACGGCTCCCTGACAGGGGAGGTGCGCAGCGCGGACACGCAGCACCGCTCCGCCCTCGACGGCGCCGTGCAAAGGCTGAACCAAGCCGTCGAGGCGCTGGACCAGCGCACGCGGGCGGATATGAATCAGCTGCATGCAGTGGAGCAGGGCGACGTGAACGAGCTGAGCCGGCGCATCGAGGAGCTGGAGCGCAACCTGCGCGAGATGATACAGGCCAGTGCCAATGGACTGGCCGCCGAGGTGACGCAGGTGGCACAGCACAGCCAGAGCCTGGACCGCCGCCAGGCCGCCGCCCATCAGACGCTGCTGCAGGAGCTGGCGAAGCACGACGGCCAGCTCGAATCGGTAGACCTGAACTGGCGGGCGAGTGTAACGGACTTGGGTGCGGTGGTGCGGGAGAGCGTGGCGGGTGCGCAGCAGCAGGCGGCGGCAGGCGACCAGGCCCTGCAGCGCCAGCTGAAGGCGCTCGAAGACCGCGTCACGGCGGCCGCGGAAGGCCTTGAGCGCAGCCTCCAGGAGTTGCGGCAGCACGTGCAGGAGGACTGTGTGCGGCCCGTGAATGAGGTGCAGCGAGTGCTGAGTGCGCAGGAGCAGCGCCTGGCACGCGTGGGCGACGAGTACGCCGTCGTGCAGGAGTCGCTGAAGACCTTCGCCGCCCGCGTGGACCAGGACGCGAGTCAATTCCGGCAGGTGGTGGAAGCGGCGGTGCGGGCCTCCCACGCCGACCTGCTTGAGCGCATCAACTTTACCTCGGCGGCCATCACGATGCAGCTGGACCCGGAGACGTTTCGTGTGGAGGTTAACCGCGCGCTGGCGAAGTTGTGGGATGAGGCAAAAGGCGTCTTTCTCACGCAGCGTAGTCTCAGCGAGGTGGAAGCGCAGCTGGCCACGCTGGAAAGTGCGGTGCGGGTGGAGCTGTGTGCCTTGGCGGAGCGGCACAACGACGTGCAGCGCAGCGTGGACACCCTCCGCATCGCCCAGCAGCGCAGCGCCGGCGAGTCGCCTGCGACGGAGAAGCACGAGACGCACCCGATCACCACCACAGCTGCAGAGGAGGGGCAGAGCGCGGCACCCACGGCTGCACCTCCAACTCCGGCGCTGGTGGGTCATGAGACGGTGCCGGCGAAGACATCTCCGAAGAAGCCGCGCACGTCGAGCACGCCCATCCCCGCGGGAAGTCCCGTGCGCCGCACCTCGTCTGCGCAGACGGACCAGTCTCCGCTG
>MDUD01006341.1:0-11667 GCA_002216565.1 Crithidia mellificae | reverse complement strand
GCATCGAGGACGGCGCCTACCCGACGGTGATGGCCCTCTACCGCGACCGGCAGCAGCGCCGGGCCGAGGTGGAAGCCGCCGCGGCGAGGGAGAAGCGGCTGGCGGAGCTGGAGCAGCAGGTGCAGGATGCCACGGCAGCCCAAGCTTCTTTACAACACACATTACAGGCGATGGAGCTCACCCGCACCGCGGCCCTCGAGCGCGCTGCGCAGGAGCAGCAGCAGGCTTTAACAGAGGCAAACGCGGCTGCACAGGAGCGGGCGACAGACCTCATGCACCAGCTGCAGGACGCCCAGGCAGCGCTGGCGGCGCAGAGGCAGCAGCACGCGGAGGCCCTGGCAGCGGCGCAGGCACGCACCAACACATCTGCCGCCGAAAGCGACGCCGCCCTTCGGCAGCGGCTGGCGGACCTGCAGAAGGAGCTGGAGGCCGCGCAGCAGCAGGCCCGGGTAACAAACGACGTGCTGAAGAAGCTGGAGATTCAGAGCCGCAAGGACGCGAAGGAGGCGGAGCGGAAGGCGAGCGCGGCGGAGAAGGCGCAGCAGCAGCGCACGATGGAGGCAAGAGAAGCCGAGAAGGCCACCGCAGAGGCGGAGCGGAAGCTGCGAGCTGCCCAGGCGGCCCTGCAAGAACAAGGAAAGCTCCACCACAAGGAGGTGGTGCGGCTGCTCAGTCAGCTGGCGGAGAGCGAGAAGCAGCGCCAGGCGATGCAGGAGGCGCACACCACCGCGCAGGCCGCCGCTCAGCAGGCGGAGATGCGGGAGCGGCAGCTGGCCGCGGCGCAGGACAGCGCGCACGACGCCCACGCGTATTTGATGGAGGCGATGCAGGCGCAGCTGCAGGCGACGGAGAGCGCGGCGGTGTCGTGCGAGGAGCAGCAGACGACGCAGGCGGACGCGACGGCGGCAGCGGCGCAGCGGCGCACCGCGCGGCACGCGGCTTTAGAGGACATATGTCGTCGTGTGAAGGAGCTGGCTCAGCGCACGCCTGTCCGCCCTGTCACGTCCTCGCAACAAACGCCGCAGCAGCGGCAAAGTAACAACATCAACAACAACGAGGAGGACGAGATGAGAAGGGAAAAGGAGC
This sequence comes from Crithidia mellificae, assembly GCA_002216565.1. Classification (NCBI taxonomy): domain Eukaryota; phylum Euglenozoa; class Kinetoplastea; order Trypanosomatida; family Trypanosomatidae; genus Crithidia; species Crithidia mellificae. The sequence continues at coordinate 10,581 of MDUD01006341.1, read as the reverse complement.
AGCTGGGTCGCGAGCTGGCCGCGCAGCTGAACGCGATGAAGAGGGAGAGGGAAGACGCCGATGCGGCCGTGGCGCAGTCCCGCCGGGCAACCGCCGCGCACCAGCGCACCGTGGAAGCGGCCGTCCAAGAAGTGCAGCGGCAGGAGTCCGCCAAGGCGGCCGAGCTGGAGCGCCTTCGCGCGCTGCAGGAAGCGATCAACGGCGGGGCAGATAGTGGTGGTAGTGGCAGTAATGTTGTCGCTATTAGCGCTGCTTCTGCTCCTTGTGCGCCTTCGTCCCCGCCTGCTTTTGGTGCGGGGGTCAGCGAGAGCGGCCTCGGTGCGGAGGGTGAGCTGACAACGCTCACTGCGCACCTTGCGGAGGCCACGCAGCGCTTTGCCGCCGCGCAGCAGCGCCTCTCTGCCGCGGAGACGCAGCGGCTGCAGGCGTGTGCAGAGGAGGCCGAGGACGTGGCGAGGCTGCTGCAGAGCATGGATGCGGCGAACTGCAGTGAGGTGGCGCAGCTGATGCGCGACGTGCACGAGCTGGCGACGAGCAGCTTCCTGCAGCGACATCAGACGGCGTGGATGAACACGTGCCTCTGCGGACTTATTGTCACGGCAGTGGCGACGCTGCAGTATAAAAAATACGCGATCTAAGCAACGAGCGCGTCGAAAGGCAAATACGAAGTGTCTGCCCTCCTTGTTTCCAAGGTGGAATTGAGCGTGCTGCCTTTTTTGTTATGGCGTGCAAGTAGTAGTAGTTCAGGGTGTGCGTGGCATCTTTAAGTTGTTGATACTCTGCTTTGCTGGACAGAAGTGTCTCTGACACAGTTTTTATTGTTTTTTCTCTCTTTTGTTTTTCTCGAGTGTGTGTATTGCGCTGATTGTCATTTCTCACATTTCAAAAAGAAAATAGAATTGACCGGACTGGGCGACGACTCGTCCTTTGTACGATGGGTAGAATGCGGGGGTTCCTTTCCCTAAGAGATGCAGCTTGTAGAAAAGTGTTTCTCTGCTTGACTATTTAGAAGCTCTATGCTCTGTGTGTCCTGTCTGCAGAAGTTCTTTGACAACTTGCAATTTAGCATGATCACTTTTCAATTAGTTCTATTCCACCTTTGCTCACCCTCTGATATCTTTAATTTAATTTAGTAAAAGTGAAGTCTTTTTATATTGAAAAGCTGTTGAGTGATACATAAAAACATCACGCATCTATACACAAACAAACACCTTAAGCGTGACCCATACAAGTTTTAGACGCAGTCGAGCTTCTAATTTACACTACTACGTACGCTTAACCTAACGCATTAAAGCGGAGACGTTAAGCTTTTTTTACCTGTCACGCAACTATAAAACTGAAAACTTCTGCAGGGCTGATACTTTGTTTTCTCACATACACTTATAGAAACGCCTATCGTTTTTGTGTTTCCTCGTTCTCACATCTCGTTTTGTAAACTACCTGTACTTGTCGTTTCTGCTTTTTGATCCATACTAAAGCGCTATCGAGCTGTGACGCTACAAACTTTCGTTTTCTCTTCTTCCCGCTTCAAGGCTTATCTATTCAATTATAGCTAGTACCGTTACGATTTTTTATTCATTATTCAATCAGTCACTATTCTTTTTTTCTATTCACTCATATAAAAAGTAAAAAAGACACGTATACAGCATCTACTTCATTTTTTCCTTCGCGTGTGTGTGAAGAAAAAAAACTTTGAAAGAAGAAAGAAAGAAAATGCCGTCTCGTCGCAAAGGAGGCAAGCGTGGCCAGGGCGATGCACCGCGTGTTCTCGAGGAAGGCGAAGTGCAGTCGGACAATGAGCAGCAGCAGCGCGAGGAGCAGCCGGTGGAAGCCCACACAGCGGAAGCGGTAGGGGCGGCGGGTGAGCCGTCACACCCCACCCCGCCATCCACTGCCCTCACAACGACCACAGACACGACCGCGCTCACCACACCCCCGTCCCGCGCGTTGGATGAGACAAACCTCTCCGTCCTCTTAGACGAAGAAGACTCGTACCGGCTGGTCTGGGAGCACGACGAGCACCTCGCCCGCATCCGCGCCTACACGGACTTCTACGATGCGCTGGCGCTGATGCACAAGAAGGGCACGACAAGCAGACCTGCCGGGGCGGACATCAACTCCCCGAACCCGCACGCCCCGCGCTCACCGGACCACACCCCGTCAGACGCGGCGCTGCGCAGCGAGAGCGCGCAGCTGACGCCTTTTACCTCGGTAGACCGGGAGATTATTCTCGCCACCACCGCCCCGCCCAGCGCCTACGAGAGCGCCTGGGGCGGCCTCGGCGTGTCGTCCGGCGCGATCGACCCGCGCCTGGTCAGTCGACTGCAGGCGGAGAAGGTCCGGCTGGCGCAGGAGCTGCTGGAGAGTCAGGGCACCATTCAACAACTGCAGGCCTCGCTGCAGGCGGCGCAGGCGGCGCAGGCGCAGAGGGCACGCGAGGGCGAAGATGCTTTAAAGCCACCACCACCACCACCATTACACGAGGGGCAGCGCACGTCCAGTTTCGACGCGGTCGACGTGGCACCACTGCAGGGCACCACGCGGCCTCCGCCTCGCCCGCCACTCGCCTCGCCGAGCTCCCTCTCCTCCTTGACCAACTCCGCCTCACGCAACCGCAGCGCGACACCGCCATCGGACCGGCCGGCAGCAGAGAGAGTCAACCCGCAGACTGTTTCCTCTGCTATCAACACAGCTGACTCATCACAGCAGCACCAGCAGGAGGAAGAGATGGAGGCTGAAGCGAAAGGCGAAAGAAACGAGCTGTTGAGGGAGGATTCGGCGAACCCGGTGCGGTGCCACACTCAGCAGTTTCTCCCCCAGGCCCAATCTCAGCCAACGCGAAAGCAGGAGCAGCAGGAGCAGCACCCTCTGCTAGCCTCGCCCACTACTCCATCATCGCCACAACAACAGCAAACGCAACAGCTGCTTCCACCGCAGCACTTTAGTCGCCCGTCGTCGCCCTCCCCCACTCGCCGCCTCGCAGCCTCCCCGCTGCCGCCGCCGGCCAAGTCGATTGATGTGGCAGATTTCTTCTGGACGTTGCAGGTGGCGCCTCCGCCGGCGGACTTGCACGAGCGCTGCGGTTACCCGGAGCACTGCCACGCGACGGCTGCCCTGGGGCCTCCTCAGCTGCCCACGAGTGCGGGTGCGAACGGGGAGAGTCGCCGCACCTACGGCGCCACCAACACCACCACCACACCAGCTGCAGCGGCAGCATCAGGGACAACATCTTTCAACCCGCTGGCGTCGCCCACCACCGCGGCTGCCACGCGGGAGGAGGCGGTGGCGCTGGCGTGCGAGAGTGCGTGGGTGGACTCCAGCTTCTACTGCTACAACATTATGGAAGAGATGTCGTGTCTGCGCGTCGTGCGCAGCTGGGAGGACGTCGTTGAAGGCGACGACAGATACGGCAGTGTTGGCGGCAGCACCACCAAGCCGATTGCCCAGATGACGGAGGAGGAGGTGACGCGGCTGCTGCTGGACCGCACCCCGGCGACGGGCCGCTCTCTCGCTGCCTCCCCCGAGCCGCAGCCCCTGCCGTTTCTGCCGAGTCCGCTGCCCCTTGACGCGAGCGCGCCGGCGACGATGGCGTGGCCCGTGCCGGCCCCGTCGGCAGCCGCCGTCCCTCCGTCCTCCTCGTCGGATCTGCACGCCACCGCCGCCGCCGCGATGACCTTCGCCGGGTACGGCAGCGTGGTCAGCCCGCAGGTAGCCTCCGCGGCCTCGCAGCGCTACCGCCTGCCGTACCTGCAGCGGCTCTGGGTCACCTCCGTCCTGCGGCAGTACCTTCTTTTTCTCCTCCTCACCATCAGCTGCGTGCTGCTGCTCATTCCTGGCATGATGATCGGCGCGACGAACGTTTTTGAGGCGGCGGAAGGCGACGACTTCTACGCCACGCGTAATCGCTTCGGCCGGAGTGCGTTGCTGGTGGTGGCCCGCCTCGGCTCCTGCGGCCTCGTCTTTCTCTTCTTCTTCGGCTTCGTGTGCGCCGAGGGCGGACGGCGGCAGGCTGCCTCGACGCCCAACGCACACACCGCCGCCGCCCCTCTGCCAGCCAGCGCAGGCGAAAGCGCGGCCACCATCGCAACGGCGGAGTCAGCAGCAGCAGCGCGGCCCACACCCATCGGCACGCTGGTACACTTCGTCCTGGTCGGCGGTGCCGCGCTGCTCTTCGCCGGGTCCTTCATTTTCGCCCACGGCTGCGCCGCACGCAGCCTGCCCATGGGCCTCTTTGGCATGGCGCTCTACGGCTCCGGCGAGGCTCTCTTAGTCGGCGGCATCGGCATCATTGTTAGTGCCGAGGTCGGGGTGGCGGCCAGCGTGAACGTTGGCCTTCTCATTCTCTTATCAAACTGGTTGCTCGTGAACGCCTTCGGTTCCTTTGTGCTGCCAAAGCTCAGTTACTACGTCTACACCCCGTCGCAGCTGCTGCGGTCGCAGGTGTACACGACGGGGACGATCGGCGCCTTTGTTTTTGGCCTCGTGATGCTGTGCCCACGCGATCTGATTGAGCGAGCCGCTCACGCCCACGCCAAGTTTCTCTCGCCGCGCAAGCTGCTCTCCGCGGCCCGCCACGACGTCTCCCTGTGCTTCTACCTGCGTGCCCTCACCGTGGGTCTGCTGACTGCCGGTTTGATGCTGGTGTTGGTGGCCGGCGGCGCCATCTTCGTGCCGCCCCAGGCGGAGGAGCTGAGCGTGTCGGAGTCGGTCAAGTCCTCTGAGCTGATGGGCACCGGCAGTGGTAAGCGCAGCACGGCCGACACGGCCACCGACGCCGGGCTCATCGCCGGCTCGATGGATCGCTGGGCCTCGCAGCAGCGCCACGCCTCGGTCTACCTCTTCTTCTTCGCCCTGCTGCTCGTCCCGCTGTGCTTTATTCCCCGCATGGCGGCCGCGATCAACCGCTGGTGCCCCGTCGCGATCATGACCACGCTGCTCTGTCTCATGTGGTCAGTCAGCACGGCGTCGTCGTGGGCCACCGTGCTGGGCCTCAGCCCCGCTGTGGCCGCCACAAGCACCAGCGGCGGTCGTACGGCGGCCAGCAAGAAGGTGGGGAAGCTGTGGACGATGTGGATCTGGAGTGGGGAGCATCACATCTTCAACCCGTCCATGCAGCTGTGCGGGGTGGCGACGGGTATCATCTACACCATCGTCGTGAGTAGTCTGATGCGCGCCATCGCGAATGCCGGGGTGCAGCTCCCCGTGCTTCACCCCGCTCGGTGGGGTATGGCCTTCCACGAGCACGACAAGACCAACGGCGGGCGTCGTGCCCACCATCACACCTCACAGGACCCTTCCTCGTACTCGTCCTCACCGCCTACCGAGGCGTCCCCGCTCGTCTCTGCTAACCGGCGGGCGGCGGAGAGTGGCACGGACAACGACAACAACAACAACAACAACAACGAAGCCGCGAACAGCAGTCACGGAGACAGCAGTGTGGAGGTGATGTCCGGAGGCAACGACCTGGAGCTGGGCTCCACCGCGGAGGCCCACTACTACATTGATGAGCGGATGCGCTGCGTGCGCATGCAGCTCCGCGGCGGGCCCGCCGTCATGACGGTGCTCGTCGCCCTGCTAATTTTGATTGTGCTGATCTCCTGCGTGACGGTGTCGATGGTGGCGGCGGCGCTGTTGACGGACAGCACCGAAAATCCGCTCTACGTGAACGCGGTGATGCCGGGGGTAACGTGGGATGAGCACCTGCTGGTGAAGACGGTGCTGACGAGTGTGTTTGGTGTGGCGATGATTGTGCAGTGGGTGGAGGTGTTTCACCGCCTCTGCTGCTCCTGCTGCTGAACAGCTGTTGTCCTTTAATGGTTTTTTTTTCCCCCATGAGAAACAAGTATCAACGCTGTTTTGTGCAATTGATTAATTTTACTTTCTCTTTTTCCGGCTTCCTACACTTTAATTTTTGGTTGAATTTCATCGACGTTGGCGCTTCTTGCTCTCAAAAACAGTCGAGTAATGCTTGTTGTAAAGAAAGTTCTTCTTTCGCTTTTCATATCTTTTCTTGTGAGATGGGATAGGCATCCACTCACACACACATACGTCTAACCAAAGAATGAATTAACATCGCACGGCCTTTTCAAGGTCCGCCACCCTTACATTTATTTTCAGATTGACGGTAATGCGAAAGACATCCCTTGTGTTTGAGGTCAACCGTTTGCTGGAAAGCACTTCGGTGAAGCGCATGAACATGTTGCAAGCCGGTATTAAATTTTAAACACCCTTGCGTGCTGATTCTGCTATACGTTGTGATGAGATGTCTGAGGGAAGGAAAAGATGTTGCAAATTGTATTTATGTTCTTGACTACAGTCAGATCCACTTTCAAAACTTCTGTCTTTGTTCTTCTTTTCTACAATTATCGGACTATTATCATTATTATTATTACTGCCTTTACAGACAGAACATCAAACCAAATACACGATTCCTACTCAAATTTATTATCTTGTGAAAGAATCGCACAATTCGACATGGAAGGGTACGACCGGAACGTGCTTGACTTCGCCACCTACGAGGATTACCTGGACCAGCAGGTCACCGGGGAAGACCTTTTCTTCCTCGAGGACCAAGACGCCGCACGTAAAATTGTGGAGCTCGGCTACAAGGGCAAGGATGTGCTGAGTCGAGAGGAGTTCGAGGCGGCGCAGCAGCTCGCTCGCACCGGACCGATGAAGCGCCGCGAGAGCGCGGAGGTGATCAGCAGCGCGGGTAAAGACGTCAGCGACAGTCCGCTGCTCTCCGCCCTGGCGAAGCGCGAGGAGCTGGTGCGCACCGGCAAGCTCGCCACCATCATCTTTCTTCGCGACTATGTCGGGGGCCAAGAGGTGTCGTCGTACATTGACTTTGGACACCGCCTCCGCAGCGAGAACTTCGAGGCGTACTTTAACAAGGAGAAGAAGCTGCTGCCGAAGCGGAGTGACCTGAGCTACTACAACTGGAAGACGCACACGCTGTTTTACAACAACAGCCCCACGTTTCAGGTGCTGGCGGATAGTGAGCTTGGGCTTGTCATGAAGCACAAGCGTGACCGCAAGGCGATCCACGTTGACCCGAATGCCGCGTCGCCTGGCGACAACTGCAGCCGGACCGTCGTGCCGTGTAAGGATTACTTGCAGGTAGTCTTGTACGATCACGTGACGCGCCGCAAAAACTAACACTTTATTTTAACAGCCTCCAGTGCTGAGTGAGGTGTTTAGTCTCTCTTCTGTTGTCTTATTTTTTTTTTTTCAGCTTCTCGATGTTTTTGATCTTATTTGTCATGTATAGTTGCACCGTTCTTGAGGTCGGCGCTCACAACCTTTTTGCTTACCGAACCAATGTCACAAACCGAAAAAAAAACTAGAAAGAAACTCAAGCCTTTGTGTCGTTTAGTGCTCACAAAAGAATACTTCTTGTATTCTCTTCTTCATCTGTCGTCACGGCATTTTTCATAACGCGCTCAAGAACACGAGAAAAAATTGGTTTTCAGTCTATCGTTAACCAACCCAGATGCTCTAGCAGGCCTTTCATATAAATGTTTATCTCTTCATTTAATACCTTTTTATCAAATCTCTTTTTGACTCCTGCTGCATAAATACAAAAAAAAAACTTTATATATTTCGGCCAAACAAATTTTTCTTTTTTCTTCCATGCAGATTGATAAGCTTGCTTCATTTTGTTTTATCTCGTTTTCACATTTCTTTTTGACCCTTTTTAGCGCAAACTTCTTTTCTTATCTACCTATATCTATCAAGTGAAAGAAAGAGCTGGCATAACAGACCGATCTCTCTGTGCTTGCCATACCACGTTTTCTCGTCACGAAACAACGCACTGAAAAAAAACTTTTCGTTATCGACGACAAATCAATTTGTCTTCTTTTCCCATTTTTTCTTCTTCTCTCTTGCTGTGATCATTCCGCTCACACACACTAACTCAGCCACTTAAGCCTTAAACACGCACGTCCAACAGTACGCCAACGGCGAGTAAACCATGTCTGCGGAAAACAACAACAACAATGCGGCGGCGGCGGCGCAGCCACCGGTGGCGGCCAAGAAGCCCCACCGTGTCACCTTTGGCTACGTCGAGGGCGAAGACCGCGGCCCCAACCCGATGAACCCGCCTCGTCACCACGACGACCCCTACTTCTGGATGCGCGATGACGACCGCAAGAACCCAGAGGTGATTGAGCACCTGAAGAAGGAGAAGGCGTACTTCGAGGCGCGCAGCGCGGACACCCAGGCCCTGCGGGATGAGATCTACGCGGAGCACATCTCGCACATTAAGGAAGACGACACGTCGGCCCCGTACGTCGACGGCCCCTACCGCTACTACACCCGTGAGGTGAAGGGCAAGTCCTACAAGATCTACTGCCGTGTGCCGAAGGACAAGCAGCCGGGTGATGCGGCGGCGGAGCAGGTGATCATCGATGTGAACCAGGTCGCCGAGGGCAAGGCCTTCTGCGATGTGATGGAGGTGGAGCCGGCCCCGCCGGCGCACGACCTGGTCGCTTACTCGGTGGACTGGAGCGGCAACGAAGTGTACACGATTGAGTTCAAGAAGGTGTCGAACGAAATGGAGAAGGTCGAGGATGTGGTGACGGGCACCAACGGCGACATCGTCTGGGCCAAGGACCACACCAGCTTCTTCTACCTCACGAAGGACGAGACGCTGCGCGACAACAAGGTGTGGCGCCACATTATGGGCCAGCCGCAGTCCGCGGACGTCTGCCTCTACGAGGAGCACAACCCCCTCTTCTCCGCCTTCATGTACAAGGCGGCGGACAGCAACACCCTCTGCATCGGCTCGGTGTCCTCGGAGACGACGGAGATGCACCTGCTGGACCTGCGCAAGGGCAACGAGTACAACAGCCTCGAGACGGTGCGGCCGCGCGAGAAGGGCGTGCGCTACGACGTGCAGATGCACGGCACGGAGCACCTCCTCATTCTGACCAACGAGGGCGGGGCGGTGAACCACAAACTGATCATCGCGCCGCGCGCGCAGCCCGGAGACTGGTCCAGCGTGCTCGTCCAGCACAGCGACGACGTCTTTATGGAGAACATCGCGGTGCGGGCACGCTACCTCGTCGTGGCGGGCCGCCGCGCCGGCCTCACGCGCATCTGGACGATGACGGTGGACCCGGCCGATGGCGTGTTCAAGGCCGGCGCCGGTCTGCGCGAGGTCGAGATGGACGAGCCGATCTTCACGGTGCACCTCGTGGAGTCGCAGATGGCCGAGTACGAGGAGCCGACGTTCCGCATGGAGTACTCCTCGCTCGCCACGCCCAACACGTGGTTCGACGTGAAGCCGGAGGACCACTCCCGCGTTGCCGTGAAGGTGCGCGAGGTCGGGGGCGGCTTCGAGGCCGGCAACTACAAGGTGGAGCGCCGCTTCGCCACCGCGCCGGACCGCACGAAGGTGCCGCTGTCCATCGTCTACCACAAGGACCTGGACCTGAGCCAGCCGCAGCCCTGCATGCTGTACGGCTACGGCAGCTACGGCCTCTGCATGGACCCCCAGTTCAACATCAAGCACCTGCCCTACTGCGACCGCGGCATGATCTACGCCGTGGCGCACATCCGCGGCGGCAGCGAGATGGGCCGTGCGTGGTACGAGATCGGCGCCAAGTACCTCACGAAGCGCAACACCTTCTCCGACTTCATCGCCGCCGCGGAGTACCTGGTCGAGTCGAAGATGACGACGCCCAGCCAGCTCGCGTGCGAGGGCCGCAGCGCGGGTGGCCTGCTGATGGGGGCCGTGCTGAACATGCGTCCCGACCTCTTCAAGGCCGCCCTCGCCGGCGTGCCGTTCGTCGACGTCATGACAACCATGTGCGACCCCAGCATCCCGCTGACCACCGGGGAGTGGGAGGAGTGGGGCAACCCGAACGAGTACAAGTTCTACGACTACATGCTCAGCTACAGCCCGCTGGACAACGTGCGTGCGCAGGACTACCCGAACATCATGATCCAGTCCGGCCTGCACGACCCCCGCGTGGCGTACTGGGAGCCGGCGAAGTGGGTGAGCAAGCTGCGTGAGTACAAGACGGACGACAACGAGATTCTGCTGAACATGGACATGGAGAGCGGTCACTTCTCGGCGAAGGATCGCTACAAGTTCTGGAAGGAGTCGGCAATTCAGCAGGCGTTCGTGTGCAAGCACTTGAAGAGCACCGTGCGCATGCTTGCTCGCAAGTAGGCAAGTAAGCGGGGAAAAACCTTCGGTTACAAGCGGATAAACAATGATCGTCACTATTAAGAAAAAAAAAACATGCTTCTTCTTCATTTTGTTTTTCCTTTACTGCAGCAGGACAAGAAAAGGAAAACGCTTCTCTTGCGTGTGTGGTCATGGATCGCCGGCGACCACATTAGACGCGGTTGTGCAGATCTGAAAGCTCCTCTTTTGGCTTTTTAGATTTGTGTATTGAACTCTCCAGCAGAGACGCCTCTCTTTATTGCTTGTATTGCTAGCTTTTTACCTTCTTTACTTTAAATAAGCTTATCGGAGAATTTTTTTGTTACATATGACTATCGCCTAAAAAAAGACCTGTGATTAATGGCAGAAAAACGGAGACGCTGTAAGAGCAAGACAGCACTGCGCTC
>MDUD01006340.1:0-11654 GCA_002216565.1 Crithidia mellificae | reverse complement strand
GCATCGAGGACGGCGCCTACCCGACGGTGATGGCCCTCTACCGCGACCGGCAGCAGCGCCGGGCCGAGGTGGAAGCCGCCGCGGCGAGGGAGAAGCGGCTGGCGGAGCTGGAGCAGCAGGTGCAGGATGCCACGGCAGCCCAAGCTTCTTTACAACACACATTACAGGCGATGGAGCTCACCCGCACCGCGGCCCTCGAGCGCGCTGCGCAGGAGCAGCAGCAGGCTTTAACAGAGGCAAACGCGGCTGCACAGGAGCGGGCGACAGACCTCATGCACCAGCTGCAGGACGCCCAGGCAGCGCTGGCGGCGCAGAGGCAGCAGCACGCGGAGGCCCTGGCAGCGGCGCAGGCACGCACCAACACATCTGCCGCCGAAAGCGACGCCGCCCTTCGGCAGCGGCTGGCGGACCTGCAGAAGGAGCTGGAGGCCGCGCAGCAGCAGGCCCGGGTAACAAACGACGTGCTGAAGAAGCTGGAGATTCAGAGCCGCAAGGACGCGAAGGAGGCGGAGCGGAAGGCGAGCGCGGCGGAGAAGGCGCAGCAGCAGCGCACGATGGAGGCAAGAGAAGCCGAGAAGGCCACCGCAGAGGCGGAGCGGAAGCTGCGAGCTGCCCAGGCGGCCCTGCAAGAACAAGGAAAGCTCCACCACAAGGAGGTGGTGCGGCTGCTCAGTCAGCTGGCGGAGAGCGAGAAGCAGCGCCAGGCGATGCAGGAGGCGCACACCACCGCGCAGGCCGCCGCTCAGCAGGCGGAGATGCGGGAGCGGCAGCTGGCCGCGGCGCAGGACAGCGCGCACGACGCCCACGCGTATTTGATGGAGGCGATGCAGGCGCAGCTGCAGGCGACGGAGAGCGCGGCGGTGTCGTGCGAGGAGCAGCAGACGACGCAGGCGGACGCGACGGCGGCAGCGGCGCAGCGGCGCACCGCGCGGCACGCGGCTTTAGAGGACATATGTCGTCGTGTGAAGGAGCTGGCTCAGCGCACGCCTGTCCGCCCTGTCACGTCCTCGCAACAAACGCCGCAGCAGCGGCAAAGTAACAACATCAACAACAACGAGGAGGACGAGATGAGAAGGGAAAAGGAGCAGCTGGGTCGCGAGCTGGCCGCGCAGCTGAACGCGATGAAGAGGGAGAGGGAAGACGCCGATGCGGCCGTGGCGCAGTCCCGCCGGGCAACCGCCGCGCACCAGCGCACCGTGGAAGCGGCCGTCCAAGAAGTGCAGCGGCAGGAGTCCGCCAAGGCGGCCGAGCTGGAGCGCCTTCGCGCGCTGCAGGAAGCGATCAACGGCGGGGCAGATAGTGGTGGTAGTGGCAGTAATGTTGTCGCTATTAGCGCTGCTTCTGCTCCTTGTGCGCCTTCGTCCCCGCCTGCTTTTGGTGCGGGGGTCAGCGAGAGCGGCCTCGGTGCGGAGGGTGAGCTGACAACGCTCACTGCGCACCTTGCGGAGGCCACGCAGCGCTTTGCCGCCGCGCAGCAGCGCCTCTCTGCCGCGGAGACGCAGCGGCTGCAGGCGTGTGCAGAGGAGGCCGAGGACGTGGCGAGGCTGCTGCAGAGCATGGATGCGGCGAACTGCAGTGAGGTGGCGCAGCTGATGCGCGACGTGCACGAGCTGGCGACGAGCAGCTTCCTGCAGCGACATCAGACGGCGTGGATGAACACGTGCCTCTGCGGACTTATTGTCACGGCAGTGGCGACGCTGCAGTATAAAAAATACGCGATCTAAGCAACGAGCGCGTCGAAAGGCAAATACGAAGTGTCTGCCCTCCTTGTTTCCAAGGTGGAATTGAGCGTGCTGCCTTTTTTGTTATGGCGTGCAAGTAGTAGTAGTTCAGGGTGTGCGTGGCATCTTTAAGTTGTTGATACTCTGCTTTGCTGGACAGAAGTGTCTCTGACACAGTTTTTATTGTTTTTTCTCTCTTTTGTTTTTCTCGAGTGTGTGTATTGCGCTGATTGTCATTTCTCACATTTCAAAAAGAAAATAGAATTGACCGGACTGGGCGACGACTCGTCCTTTGTACGATGGGTAGAATGCGGGGGTTCCTTTCCCTAAGAGATGCAGCTTGTAGAAAAGTGTTTCTCTGCTTGACTATTTAGAAGCTCTATGCTCTGTGTGTCCTGTCTGCAGAAGTTCTTTGACAACTTGCAATTTAGCATGATCACTTTTCAATTAGTTCTATTCCACCTTTGCTCACCCTCTGATATCTTTAATTTAATTTAGTAAAAGTGAAGTCTTTTTATATTGAAAAGCTGTTGAGTGATACATAAAAACATCACGCATCTATACACAAACAAACACCTTAAGCGTGACCCATACAAGTTTTAGACGCAGTCGAGCTTCTAATTTACACTACTACGTACGCTTAACCTAACGCATTAAAGCGGAGACGTTAAGCTTTTTTTACCTGTCACGCAACTATAAAACTGAAAACTTCTGCAGGGCTGATACTTTGTTTTCTCACATACACTTATAGAAACGCCTATCGTTTTTGTGTTTCCTCGTTCTCACATCTCGTTTTGTAAACTACCTGTACTTGTCGTTTCTGCTTTTTGATCCATACTAAAGCGCTATCGAGCTGTGACGCTACAAACTTTCGTTTTCTCTTCTTCCCGCTTCAAGGCTTATCTATTCAATTATAGCTAGTACCGTTACGATTTTTTATTCATTATTCAATCAGTCACTATTCTTTTTTTCTATTCACTCATATAAAAAGTAAAAAAGACACGTATACAGCATCTACTTCATTTTTTCCTTCGCGTGTGTGTGAAGAAAAAAAACTTTGAAAGAAGAAAGAAAGAAAATGCCGTCTCGTCGCAAAGGAGGCAAGCGTGGCCAGGGCGATGCACCGCGTGTTCTCGAGGAAGGCGAAGTGCAGTCGGACAATGAGCAGCAGCAGCGCGAGGAGCAGCCGGTGGAAGCCCACACAGCGGAAGCGGTAGGGGCGGCGGGTGAGCCGTCACACCCCACCCCGCCATCCACTGCCCTCACAACGACCACAGACACGACCGCGCTCACCACACCCCCGTCCCGCGCGTTGGATGAGACAAACCTCTCCGTCCTCTTAGACGAAGAAGACTCGTACCGGCTGGTCTGGGAGCACGACGAGCACCTCGCCCGCATCCGCGCCTACACGGACTTCTACGATGCGCTGGCGCTGATGCACAAGAAGGGCACGACAAGCAGACCTGCCGGGGCGGACATCAACTCCCCGAACCCGCACGCCCCGCGCTCACCGGACCACACCCCGTCAGACGCGGCGCTGCGCAGCGAGAGCGCGCAGCTGACGCCTTTTACCTCGGTAGACCGGGAGATTATTCTCGCCACCACCGCCCCGCCCAGCGCCTACGAGAGCGCCTGGGGCGGCCTCGGCGTGTCGTCCGGCGCGATCGACCCGCGCCTGGTCAGTCGACTGCAGGCGGAGAAGGTCCGGCTGGCGCAGGAGCTGCTGGAGAGTCAGGGCACCATTCAACAACTGCAGGCCTCGCTGCAGGCGGCGCAGGCGGCGCAGGCGCAGAGGGCACGCGAGGGCGAAGATGCTTTAAAGCCACCACCACCACCACCATTACACGAGGGGCAGCGCACGTCCAGTTTCGACGCGGTCGACGTGGCACCACTGCAGGGCACCACGCGGCCTCCGCCTCGCCCGCCACTCGCCTCGCCGAGCTCCCTCTCCTCCTTGACCAACTCCGCCTCACGCAACCGCAGCGCGACACCGCCATCGGACCGGCCGGCAGCAGAGAGAGTCAACCCGCAGACTGTTTCCTCTGCTATCAACACAGCTGACTCATCACAGCAGCACCAGCAGGAGGAAGAGATGGAGGCTGAAGCGAAAGGCGAAAGAAACGAGCTGTTGAGGGAGGATTCGGCGAACCCGGTGCGGTGCCACACTCAGCAGTTTCTCCCCCAGGCCCAATCTCAGCCAACGCGAAAGCAGGAGCAGCAGGAGCAGCACCCTCTGCTAGCCTCGCCCACTACTCCATCATCGCCACAACAACAGCAAACGCAACAGCTGCTTCCACCGCAGCACTTTAGTCGCCCGTCGTCGCCCTCCCCCACTCGCCGCCTCGCAGCCTCCCCGCTGCCGCCGCCGGCCAAGTCGATTGATGTGGCAGATTTCTTCTGGACGTTGCAGGTGGCGCCTCCGCCGGCGGACTTGCACGAGCGCTGCGGTTACCCGGAGCACTGCCACGCGACGGCTGCCCTGGGGCCTCCTCAGCTGCCCACGAGTGCGGGTGCGAACGGGGAGAGTCGCCGCACCTACGGCGCCACCAACACCACCACCACACCAGCTGCAGCGGCAGCATCAGGGACAACATCTTTCAACCCGCTGGCGTCGCCCACCACCGCGGCTGCCACGCGGGAGGAGGCGGTGGCGCTGGCGTGCGAGAGTGCGTGGGTGGACTCCAGCTTCTACTGCTACAACATTATGGAAGAGATGTCGTGTCTGCGCGTCGTGCGCAGCTGGGAGGACGTCGTTGAAGGCGACGACAGATACGGCAGTGTTGGCGGCAGCACCACCAAGCCGATTGCCCAGATGACGGAGGAGGAGGTGACGCGGCTGCTGCTGGACCGCACCCCGGCGACGGGCCGCTCTCTCGCTGCCTCCCCCGAGCCGCAGCCCCTGCCGTTTCTGCCGAGTCCGCTGCCCCTTGACGCGAGCGCGCCGGCGACGATGGCGTGGCCCGTGCCGGCCCCGTCGGCAGCCGCCGTCCCTCCGTCCTCCTCGTCGGATCTGCACGCCACCGCCGCCGCCGCGATGACCTTCGCCGGGTACGGCAGCGTGGTCAGCCCGCAGGTAGCCTCCGCGGCCTCGCAGCGCTACCGCCTGCCGTACCTGCAGCGGCTCTGGGTCACCTCCGTCCTGCGGCAGTACCTTCTTTTTCTCCTCCTCACCATCAGCTGCGTGCTGCTGCTCATTCCTGGCATGATGATCGGCGCGACGAACGTTTTTGAGGCGGCGGAAGGCGACGACTTCTACGCCACGCGTAATCGCTTCGGCCGGAGTGCGTTGCTGGTGGTGGCCCGCCTCGGCTCCTGCGGCCTCGTCTTTCTCTTCTTCTTCGGCTTCGTGTGCGCCGAGGGCGGACGGCGGCAGGCTGCCTCGACGCCCAACGCACACACCGCCGCCGCCCCTCTGCCAGCCAGCGCAGGCGAAAGCGCGGCCACCATCGCAACGGCGGAGTCAGCAGCAGCAGCGCGGCCCACACCCATCGGCACGCTGGTACACTTCGTCCTGGTCGGCGGTGCCGCGCTGCTCTTCGCCGGGTCCTTCATTTTCGCCCACGGCTGCGCCGCACGCAGCCTGCCCATGGGCCTCTTTGGCATGGCGCTCTACGGCTCCGGCGAGGCTCTCTTAGTCGGCGGCATCGGCATCATTGTTAGTGCCGAGGTCGGGGTGGCGGCCAGCGTGAACGTTGGCCTTCTCATTCTCTTATCAAACTGGTTGCTCGTGAACGCCTTCGGTTCCTTTGTGCTGCCAAAGCTCAGTTACTACGTCTACACCCCGTCGCAGCTGCTGCGGTCGCAGGTGTACACGACGGGGACGATCGGCGCCTTTGTTTTTGGCCTCGTGATGCTGTGCCCACGCGATCTGATTGAGCGAGCCGCTCACGCCCACGCCAAGTTTCTCTCGCCGCGCAAGCTGCTCTCCGCGGCCCGCCACGACGTCTCCCTGTGCTTCTACCTGCGTGCCCTCACCGTGGGTCTGCTGACTGCCGGTTTGATGCTGGTGTTGGTGGCCGGCGGCGCCATCTTCGTGCCGCCCCAGGCGGAGGAGCTGAGCGTGTCGGAGTCGGTCAAGTCCTCTGAGCTGATGGGCACCGGCAGTGGTAAGCGCAGCACGGCCGACACGGCCACCGACGCCGGGCTCATCGCCGGCTCGATGGATCGCTGGGCCTCGCAGCAGCGCCACGCCTCGGTCTACCTCTTCTTCTTCGCCCTGCTGCTCGTCCCGCTGTGCTTTATTCCCCGCATGGCGGCCGCGATCAACCGCTGGTGCCCCGTCGCGATCATGACCACGCTGCTCTGTCTCATGTGGTCAGTCAGCACGGCGTCGTCGTGGGCCACCGTGCTGGGCCTCAGCCCCGCTGTGGCCGCCACAAGCACCAGCGGCGGTCGTACGGCGGCCAGCAAGAAGGTGGGGAAGCTGTGGACGATGTGGATCTGGAGTGGGGAGCATCACATCTTCAACCCGTCCATGCAGCTGTGCGGGGTGGCGACGGGTATCATCTACACCATCGTCGTGAGTAGTCTGATGCGCGCCATCGCGAATGCCGGGGTGCAGCTCCCCGTGCTTCACCCCGCTCGGTGGGGTATGGCCTTCCACGAGCACGACAAGACCAACGGCGGGCGTCGTGCCCACCATCACACCTCACAGGACCCTTCCTCGTACTCGTCCTCACCGCCTACCGAGGCGTCCCCGCTCGTCTCTGCTAACCGGCGGGCGGCGGAGAGTGGCACGGACAACGACAACAACAACAACAACAACAACGAAGCCGCGAACAGCAGTCACGGAGACAGCAGTGTGGAGGTGATGTCCGGAGGCAACGACCTGGAGCTGGGCTCCACCGCGGAGGCCCACTACTACATTGATGAGCGGATGCGCTGCGTGCGCATGCAGCTCCGCGGCGGGCCCGCCGTCATGACGGTGCTCGTCGCCCTGCTAATTTTGATTGTGCTGATCTCCTGCGTGACGGTGTCGATGGTGGCGGCGGCGCTGTTGACGGACAGCACCGAAAATCCGCTCTACGTGAACGCGGTGATGCCGGGGGTAACGTGGGATGAGCACCTGCTGGTGAAGACGGTGCTGACGAGTGTGTTTGGTGTGGCGATGATTGTGCAGTGGGTGGAGGTGTTTCACCGCCTCTGCTGCTCCTGCTGCTGAACAGCTGTTGTCCTTTAATGGTTTTTTTTTCCCCCATGAGAAACAAGTATCAACGCTGTTTTGTGCAATTGATTAATTTTACTTTCTCTTTTTCCGGCTTCCTACACTTTAATTTTTGGTTGAATTTCATCGACGTTGGCGCTTCTTGCTCTCAAAAACAGTCGAGTAATGCTTGTTGTAAAGAAAGTTCTTCTTTCGCTTTTCATATCTTTTCTTGTGAGATGGGATAGGCATCCACTCACACACACATACGTCTAACCAAAGAATGAATTAACATCGCACGGCCTTTTCAAGGTCCGCCACCCTTACATTTATTTTCAGATTGACGGTAATGCGAAAGACATCCCTTGTGTTTGAGGTCAACCGTTTGCTGGAAAGCACTTCGGTGAAGCGCATGAACATGTTGCAAGCCGGTATTAAATTTTAAACACCCTTGCGTGCTGATTCTGCTATACGTTGTGATGAGATGTCTGAGGGAAGGAAAAGATGTTGCAAATTGTATTTATGTTCTTGACTACAGTCAGATCCACTTTCAAAACTTCTGTCTTTGTTCTTCTTTTCTACAATTATCGGACTATTATCATTATTATTATTACTGCCTTTACAGACAGAACATCAAACCAAATACACGATTCCTACTCAAATTTATTATCTTGTGAAAGAATCGCACAATTCGACATGGAAGGGTACGACCGGAACGTGCTTGACTTCGCCACCTACGAGGATTACCTGGACCAGCAGGTCACCGGGGAAGACCTTTTCTTCCTCGAGGACCAAGACGCCGCACGTAAAATTGTGGAGCTCGGCTACAAGGGCAAGGATGTGCTGAGTCGAGAGGAGTTCGAGGCGGCGCAGCAGCTCGCTCGCACCGGACCGATGAAGCGCCGCGAGAGCGCGGAGGTGATCAGCAGCGCGGGTAAAGACGTCAGCGACAGTCCGCTGCTCTCCGCCCTGGCGAAGCGCGAGGAGCTGGTGCGCACCGGCAAGCTCGCCACCATCATCTTTCTTCGCGACTATGTCGGGGGCCAAGAGGTGTCGTCGTACATTGACTTTGGACACCGCCTCCGCAGCGAGAACTTCGAGGCGTACTTTAACAAGGAGAAGAAGCTGCTGCCGAAGCGGAGTGACCTGAGCTACTACAACTGGAAGACGCACACGCTGTTTTACAACAACAGCCCCACGTTTCAGGTGCTGGCGGATAGTGAGCTTGGGCTTGTCATGAAGCACAAGCGTGACCGCAAGGCGATCCACGTTGACCCGAATGCCGCGTCGCCTGGCGACAACTGCAGCCGGACCGTCGTGCCGTGTAAGGATTACTTGCAGGTAGTCTTGTACGATCACGTGACGCGCCGCAAAAACTAGCACTTTATTTTAACAGCCCCCAGTGCTGAGTGAGGTGACCAGTTTTTCTTCTGTTGCCTATATTTTTCTCTTCCGTTTTTCGATGTTTTAAATTTTATTTGTCATGTATACTTGCACCGTTCTTGAGGTCGGCGCTCACAACCTTTTTGCTTTCAAAACCACTGTCACAAAGAGAAAAAAAAAACTAGAGTTTTTGTGTCGTTTAGTGCGCACAAAAGATTACCTTAGGTATTCTCTTCTTCATCTGTCGCCACGGCATTTTTCATAACGCGCTCAAGAACACAACAAAAGGCTGGTCTTGAGTCTATGGTTTACCAGCCCATATGCTCAAGTAGGCATTTCATATCAATGTTCATCTCTTCATTTAATACCTTTTTATCAAATCTCTTTTTGACTCTTGCTGCACAAATACGCACATCCCTTATATATTCCGGCTAAACACATTTTTCTCTTTTTCCATAATGCAGATTGATAAGCTTGCTTCATTTTGTTTTATCTCGTTTTCACATTTCTTTTTGACCCTTTTTAGCGCAAACTTCTTTTCTTATCTACCTATATCTATCAAGTGAAAGAAAGAGCTGGCATAACAGACCGATCTCTCTGTGCTTGCCATACCACGTTTTCTCGTCACGAAACAACGCACTGAAAAAAAACTTTTCGTTATCGACGACAAATCAATTTGTCTTCTTTTCCCATTTTTTCTTCTTCTCTCTTGCTGTGATCATTCCGCTCACACACACTAACTCAGCCACTTAAGCCTTAAACACGCACGTCCAACAGTACGCCAACGGCGAGTAAACCATGTCTGCGGAAAACAACAACAACAATGCGGCGGCGGCGGCGCAGCCACCGGTGGCGGCCAAGAAGCCCCACCGTGTCACCTTTGGCTACGTCGAGGGCGAAGACCGCGGCCCCAACCCGATGAACCCGCCTCGTCACCACGACGACCCCTACTTCTGGATGCGCGATGACGACCGCAAGAACCCAGAGGTGATTGAGCACCTGAAGAAGGAGAAGGCGTACTTCGAGGCGCGCAGCGCGGACACCCAGGCCCTGCGGGATGAGATCTACGCGGAGCACATCTCGCACATTAAGGAAGACGACACGTCGGCCCCGTACGTCGACGGCCCCTACCGCTACTACACCCGTGAGGTGAAGGGCAAGTCCTACAAGATCTACTGCCGTGTGCCGAAGGACAAGCAGCCGGGTGATGCGGCGGCGGAGCAGGTGATCATCGATGTGAACCAGGTCGCCGAGGGCAAGGCCTTCTGCGATGTGATGGAGGTGGAGCCGGCCCCGCCGGCGCACGACCTGGTCGCTTACTCGGTGGACTGGAGCGGCAACGAAGTGTACACGATTGAGTTCAAGAAGGTGTCGAACGAAATGGAGAAGGTCGAGGATGTGGTGACGGGCACCAACGGCGACATCGTCTGGGCCAAGGACCACACCAGCTTCTTCTACCTCACGAAGGACGAGACGCTGCGCGACAACAAGGTGTGGCGCCACATTATGGGCCAGCCGCAGTCCGCGGACGTCTGCCTCTACGAGGAGCACAACCCCCTCTTCTCCGCCTTCATGTACAAGGCGGCGGACAGCAACACCCTCTGCATCGGCTCGGTGTCCTCGGAGACGACGGAGATGCACCTGCTGGACCTGCGCAAGGGCAACGAGTACAACAGCCTCGAGACGGTGCGGCCGCGCGAGAAGGGCGTGCGCTACGACGTGCAGATGCACGGCACGGAGCACCTCCTCATTCTGACCAACGAGGGCGGGGCGGTGAACCACAAACTGATCATCGCGCCGCGCGCGCAGCCCGGAGACTGGTCCAGCGTGCTCGTCCAGCACAGCGACGACGTCTTTATGGAGAACATCGCGGTGCGGGCACGCTACCTCGTCGTGGCGGGCCGCCGCGCCGGCCTCACGCGCATCTGGACGATGACGGTGGACCCGGCCGATGGCGTGTTCAAGGCCGGCGCCGGTCTGCGCGAGGTCGAGATGGACGAGCCGATCTTCACGGTGCACCTCGTGGAGTCGCAGATGGCCGAGTACGAGGAGCCGACGTTCCGCATGGAGTACTCCTCGCTCGCCACGCCCAACACGTGGTTCGACGTGAAGCCGGAGGACCACTCCCGCGTTGCCGTGAAGGTGCGCGAGGTCGGGGGCGGCTTCGAGGCCGGCAACTACAAGGTGGAGCGCCGCTTCGCCACCGCGCCGGACCGCACGAAGGTGCCGCTGTCCATCGTCTACCACAAGGACCTGGACCTGAGCCAGCCGCAGCCCTGCATGCTGTACGGCTACGGCAGCTACGGCCTCTGCATGGACCCCCAGTTCAACATCAAGCACCTGCCCTACTGCGACCGCGGCATGATCTACGCCGTGGCGCACATCCGCGGCGGCAGCGAGATGGGCCGTGCGTGGTACGAGATCGGCGCCAAGTACCTCACGAAGCGCAACACCTTCTCCGACTTCATCGCCGCCGCGGAGTACCTGGTCGAGTCGAAGATGACGACGCCCAGCCAGCTCGCGTGCGAGGGCCGCAGCGCGGGTGGCCTGCTGATGGGGGCCGTGCTGAACATGCGTCCCGACCTCTTCAAGGCCGCCCTCGCCGGCGTGCCGTTCGTCGACGTCATGACAACCATGTGCGACCCCAGCATCCCGCTGACCACCGGGGAGTGGGAGGAGTGGGGCAACCCGAACGAGTACAAGTTCTACGACTACATGCTCAGCTACAGCCCGCTGGACAACGTGCGTGCGCAGGACTACCCGAACATCATGATCCAGTCCGGCCTGCACGACCCCCGCGTGGCGTACTGGGAGCCGGCGAAGTGGGTGAGCAAGCTGCGTGAGTACAAGACGGACGACAACGAGATTCTGCTGAACATGGACATGGAGAGCGGTCACTTCTCGGCGAAGGATCGCTACAAGTTCTGGAAGGAGTCGGCAATTCAGCAGGCGTTCGTGTGCAAGCACTTGAAGAGCACCGTGCGCATGCTTGCTCGCAAGTAGGCAAGTAAGCGGGGAAAAACCTTCGGTTACAAGCGGATAAACAATGATCGTCACTATTAAGAAAAAAAAAACATGCTTCTTCTTCATTTTGTTTTTCCTTTACTGCAGCAGGACAAGAAAAGGAAAACGCTTCTCTTGCGTGTGTGGTCATGGATCGCCGGCGACCACATTAGACGCGGTTGTGCAGATCTGAAAGCTCCTCTTTTGGCTTTTTAGATTTGTGTATTGAACTCTCCAGCAGAGACGCCTCTCTTTATTGCTTGTATTGCTAGCTTTTTACCTTCTTTACTTTAAATAAGCTTATCGGAGAATTTTTTTGTTACATATGACTATCGCCTAAAAAAAGACCTGTGATTAATGGCAGAAAAACGGAGACGCTGTAAGAGCAAGACAGCACTGCGCTC
>MDUD01006335.1:1843-15202 GCA_002216565.1 Crithidia mellificae | reverse complement strand
GAAGTGCCGTAAAGTGAGACAAACGCAATGCGACTCTATCAGATAGAAAAAAAAGGAAAGGTTTAAAATGAAAAAAAAGGACATTGTCGAACACGAAACAGCGAATTAAACTACAAAAGGAAAACAGAACGCTGGTGACTGGTGTACAAGATTGAAGAAATCTTGATGCTGTAGCTGGGCGGAGGAGAGGAAAAAAAAAAGGAATTCGTTTTAATCCACGTAAAAGTGGACGTTAAGGGACAAAAAAGGGAGTGAATGTCAGGTATTCAATAATTTTTGCATAACACGCTTCGCAAACTCTTATGCGCGTGTGTTGTGTTCGAGACTACGTATCCTTGAAAGTGATCATGTAGTGCAGTCCATTTTCTCTTAAAGAAGAAAAAAAAACTGGAACACAATAGGCGGAACACAAAGGAGTAGAAAAAACTAGGGGTGTAACAAGGTAAAGCATCAACAAAGAGAGAGAGAGAAAAGTGCGACAGAGCGCATTAGAGAGCTGTCATAAACATACAGCGAGTAGCAGGAATAGAAAAAGAAAGACGCTGCAAATAGACAAATGCAGGTATTGTAAGTCGGGTGCGTGTTTACCTGGCTGATGTCCCGTTCTCTATTTTGCACAAACGCACAAACACTGAAAAGACAAAAGCTTCTTTAGCGCGGCTCGGGGTAAGACAAGCGGCAGCTTCGAATTGAGCTGATGAAGATCAACAGCCCTGGCTGCCGTCGCGAATTGAGTCTATACCAACAAGGCCAAACGTTTTCAGATAAAGCAAGATGGAAAAACTGGCACCACCTTCACACTGATTTGCCTCTACGCCTCGCTCTTGTTTTCATTGCGGTCCAGCTGGTCATCCAAGGAGGTGAGGGGGACGAAGGAGACGTCGCACACGTGCCGCATCGACACCACCCCCTCCGCGTTTTTGGTGAACACGCGCAGCTCCTGCACCTCTGAAGGGTGACCCACTGGGATCACCAGCGTCCCGCCGTTGCGCAGCAGGCGCAGATACTCCGGCACCACCGCCTGTGGGGCCGTGGCACCGACGTGAATGACATCGAAGGCATTTCCAGGTCCGATGCCAGCCCCGGCAATCGCCTGCGGCTTGCGGCCATCCCCGTGGAGAAGGGTGACGCGCTGCTCCTGCATCCAACGGGGAAAGTGCGTCAGCAGCACCTTCTCCGAGTGCCCCAGCAGCTCCGGCACGTGCTCGACGCCGACCACGTCGAACATCGGCGTCGCGCCGCCGTGGCCGGCGGCCTCGCACAACGCGGCGAAGGCGGCGGTCATGTAGCCGCTGCCGCTGCCGATGTCCAGTAGCCGCAACGGCTGGCGGAAGCCGCGGTCGAGGCGTTGGTAGTTGAGGACGGACGGACTCACCAGCTCCAGCATGATGGCGTGCATGTGCGGGGCGCTGATCGTTACACCGTAGCCGATGGAGAGGGGCTGGTCCTGGTAAGCCTGGCTGGCGTCGCGTACGAAGAAGCCGCGGTCCACGCGCCGCATCACATCGGCCACCTCGGGCGTGTGAATGATGCCTTCGCGCTGAAGGGCAGCCACCATTCCTGCATTTGTCGTTGCCGAGCACTGCCACGCCATGTTGACTGCTGACGAAGAGAGGGGAGTGTGTGTGTTTGTGTTTTTTAGTGGATTGTCTGTCTGTGGAAGCCTAAGTCCTGTTGTATTTTTGAATCCAGAAACAAGAGTAGAACGCAAAAATGAAGAGCAAACAAGGAGAGCATTAAACTATTTTATTTCACAAGTTCTATAATAAAGCAAAGGGCACATTACATAGAGCGCTTAGCGCATGAAAGCGAAGGCTTCGTTATTAGATTGCGAGGAATAGAATGCCGCACTTGACGATCTGCTTTTACGCGCCTTTAGCATTTCCTTTTTTTTTCTATATTGATTGACGTTGAATTGACAGCGCAAAAGAAAGCACACGCGCAGAGGAAAAATATTTATACAAAGGAGTTTACAAGAAAGAAGCATACGTGAGATCGAACAAGAGATAAGAAAAAAAAAAAGGTAAAGAGAGAACTGCAAGAAGCGACGTATTTAACAACGCTGGCACTAAGAAGAGGGGGAAAAAAAACACAAAGACACAAAACAATACGTTTTTCTTGCGTAAACGTGTAAGGGCATAAAACTTCGAGAAAGAAGCGTTGCGTCCAGCCGTGACGAAAAGTTCTTTTTCTCAAAAAAATGACAGCTGCTTTGCCCGCTTTTTACCAACTCAGCCACGACGTCTTGGAGTTCGTCGAAACTGCATGGGGGCCTTGCAGGTGGCTGTGAAGGAGAAACGCGTCCCGTGGCTGCCGCACCGCCGCCTCTGTCATTGAGCGAGCTGAGAAGCGCACTGGCGGGGGGATGATGGGCACCCGCATTGACTTCCCGTGAATCGTCCACATCGGCTTCAGCGGCGGTGCCGTGTTGGACGGCGAGGGTCCACCGACGCAGGCGAGGGCCGGCGGCAGGGGCACGGGGAGCTCCTCGTCTTGCGCGGCGTCCGCGTGGCGCTCGCCTTCTCCGACCGGCGCACGGGTCGTCTGACCTGCACGACGTGCCTGCATCAGCTGAGCTGCCAGATAGCGGAGGTTGTCTAGCGTCAGCGTGCTGTGTGCCACAACGTCATCGTCCCAGCCTTGCATCTCGTCCGCCGAGAGAGCGGACTGAAGTGGGTTTGAGGCGGTGACCGCGGGCTGTGCAATTTCAGCCGGCGGAGACGACGCGGCTGCGACTCTTGTAGAATGTAGTGTTGTTGTCGTTGCTGAAGCATCACCTGCTGCCGCGCCAGGAGGTCTATCCACAACTTTCTGCGACGCTTCAGCACTGTCGTTGTGGTTGTCGTTAGCGTTCTCATTATTATCTGCTTTCGTGTCTTCTTCTCCTGTCCAGCTGTTCTTTTCCGTAGCTATTGACGGAGCAGCTGTCAAGGCTGCAGGTGTGGTGGACGGCAGTTCCACCGCTGCCTCCCGCAGCCGTGCCGGCCAATCCACCTTTGTCTTCATCAGCGCGGCCGCCACCGCAGCGTCGTCGTCGTCCGGGTGCTCGAGGCTCCAGAGCACGCGCTCGAACTGTTGCACAAAAAACACCATCGCCTCAAACGTCGACATGCGGCCCAGCTGCTGCCACGCCTGGTGTTTGTGGCGCTCCGTCATGTACCACATGGAGGGCTGTGGTGCAGTGCAGGGGCCGTGCTCCGCCTGCTGGCGCAGGGCGTAGAAGAGAAGTCGCTGTTCATCCGTCAGCAGCGGCGTCTGTGCAAGGTCGCCGATGTAGTAGTCAAAAAATCTGGAGACCGCGTAGTACTTCTCCGGGAAGGCGAGATCCATCGCAGAGCTCGTATCTTTTCTAAAATGCGAAATATACAATGAAATCACAGACCTCAAGAAACGAGGAGAAAAAACTAAAGGTCTAGAAAATGGGAAAAAAGCAAATTGTACGATGGAGAAGCAATAGTTAGCATAAAGTGCTATAACCAATTTTCGATGTGATAAAAATTAAGATATCGAAGAGTCTGGCGTTTTCTTTTTATCTTTTGCCTTTTAGCGATGTGAATCACAATTACGCAACGATATATGTTTTTTCGCCTCTCTAAAGGAAAAAGTAATTGAAAGGAGCTATGACGGACAATGTACTTCGCCAGCGTAAAGCAGCGGTGCGTGGCAAGGATTTCAAGATGAGAGGGTGGGCAATGAAGATAATTAGATGGTAAAGAGAAGGCTTGTGCGTGAGAGTCACCTAGCTGACGAAAGCGTCTCTGAGAGTGTGTATCATTAATAAAACGCATATAGTTGAACCGTAACATGTCAAAGAAAGCTTTCAGAGATACACGCCAATTGTTTAGATGAACTCTAAAGCCGCGGACTCTGGCAGGCTAGCATTTAGGCAAAAAGTACCATTATTGGCTCTAAAGCCCTTACTACTATCAGTTACAGTTCAGCAGCCATTTTTTCTTTTTTTTTTTTGATTGTAATACACGAATAAACAGCTGAGTGAAAATAAGAACAAACGCCCGGAAGACACCAAAAGCTTTTATAGGAGTGATATTATTGACCATAAAAACAGTCATCAACTCTCCGTAAAGTAAGACCTACAAAACAAGAAAAAGATCAGTTTAATTTTAAAATAGTCTGCCAAAAGCGAGTAGACACACGTTGCACACTGTGAAATAAAGATACCAGATGCGATGAAAAGATCATTTGTATTGTATTGATGTACTTATTTATTTATTTTTAAGAGCATGGTGGAGTAGATAATCAGCGATTTATCAACGCTGTCAGCAGCGCAGTCTTTTCTGGCAAAAAGACTCGTTTTGATTCTTCAATTTCCTTTTTCTTTGTTTTCGCTTCTTCGTTTTTGTTTCTTGTTTTTTTCTTTTCCGCGCAAAAGCAAAGACAGTGTAGGTAAATGCAAAATGCTTAAATTGCAGTAAAAGTAGCAATCAATAACAAATTAACGCTCCCAATAAATACAAATAAGAGGAGAAAAAGTTTTAAGTTGCTACGTAGTCATTTCCACTTCGCAACTTATTGCTCGAAAGCTTTTTGTTCAAGGCAACAAATTCACGATGTCCGTAGGCGCGTCGCAAACAGCGCAAGATGCGTGCGCATTGCCCTCCAACACAAACATAAAAAATGAAGCAACGCGTGCTAATTGTCTGCGCTATATCCAACCAAGCTACCAGCTGTCGTTTCAAAGCTGTGTATTTTCTTTTCTGTTGTACGACAGTGTGTACGACGTGACCTGCAGAAAAGAATCAATGTGTGTGCGTTAACGCATGGCTGCGCAGCATGAATTGCCTTATTATGCATTGCTAGCCCGCCTTGTTTTATGAAAGACATTCGCTCCCGATCCCGTAACTAAGATAAAAGAAAGCAGCAGCGTCTGATTGAAGAAAAAAGAAAACACCCAGAGAAAACACCCACATTCACAACCACAACAAAACACACGCAAACACACGCACACACACAAAGGCTGTGCAGTACAAACGCTGCTTTGCAAAGCAGAAGAAAATATACCGGATATGAACGCCTGAAGAAGGTGCAAATAGAGGAGGAAAATCAATTTTTACACTTAAGCATGAGATGACTAGAGAAGCCCACGCATGATTCAAAATACAATTAGAAAATTTTCGCGATGCCTTGATTGCCTCGCTACGCATTCTTTGTCATTTGAGGCTCAACTGCTCTTCTTTTCATCCTACAACCGAAGCAAAGCGGGTGGTCCAAACACCTATTCTTCCTTTGCCCTTCGCTACGCGCTCCTCGCCTCTCTTTACCACACTACACAGCGGCTATGTTCCCTCTTAGGGCATCGCAGCAACTATGTCGTGGAGAGAGAAAAGGCTGTGAGTTGTCATGAAGGAGCTAGGAGAAAGGTTTTTCTTTTCTCTGCGGGGATCAGCCCAACCTTCGACTGATACGAGAGGGTTCTAATAATGCGTTTTAGTGATGGTTGATTTCACTGTCACGTACTATAACAGACGGCAGAAAAAAGGCCAGAAAAAAAGGTGTCAAGAGGGGAGGTAAAAGACAAAAAAAGGGAGGAAAATACAAGCAATGAGAGCAGTAGCGTGACAAATTTCAATTTGCAAGTGTGTTGTAACGCAGCTGCCATCCCATCGGACGCAAAAAAACAGAAAAAAAAGGAGGCTTACGGCTTAAGCGCCACAAAAGCGACGCTTGAAAGCCGCTGTGAATACAAAAAAGAAGTACAAAAAACAACGGATAAAGCAGCGTGTCGACATGAAAGTGTCTTATTGAGTATCTTTTTCTAAAGTGCACGTGTCAGTACGGCCGGTAGTACTGCGGCTGAGGTGCGTAGCCGCCACGGTACGCGTGCGGCGGCGGGTAGTGGTGCTGCTGCTGCGGCGGCGGCCCACCGTATGGGTAAGTAGGTGGGTAAGAGGGATATGGGCCGCCACGGCCACGCCCGCGACCACGTCCACGCCCGCGGCCACGCCCACGGTATGGCGTGATGTCCGCATAAAGGTCTTCCTCCTCCTCCGGGTCGGGCATCGCCGTGAGCACAAACGTCTCCTGCTTCGCCGGAACCGCCGGTTGTGTGTGCGGGTGCGGAGGGGCGGGGCTGGCGGTGCCTGGCCGCGCCTCCGGCATCTCCGGCACCACGTCGTGGGCGGGTGCGGGCGCGGGCTGCATCG
This sequence comes from Crithidia mellificae, assembly GCA_002216565.1. Taxonomy (NCBI): domain Eukaryota; phylum Euglenozoa; class Kinetoplastea; order Trypanosomatida; family Trypanosomatidae; genus Crithidia; species Crithidia mellificae. Next base: position 9,041 of record MDUD01006335.1, on the reverse strand, counting down.
ACGGCGTCTGCGCCGCGCTCGGGCGGGTGGAGAGGTTCCGCGACTCCGTCGGGTCGGACTCCGCCGTCGCCGTGCGGTTGCCCTCCGCTCGGTCAGCCGTGGCGCTGCCGGCGGGGTCGGTCGAGGTGGCGCGAGGCGGCAGCGCGGCGGTGGCGGACGGGGCTGCTGTCACCACCACGGCGCCGTCGCCGCGCGCAGATGTGGCGGTGGACGCGACTTCCGCCACCGCTTCCTTCTCCGCCTTCAACTCATCTCGCTTCTTTGCCATGCGTGCCTTGAAGGCGCTGAAGCTGAGCGCAGGCGCTGCAGCTGTTGTGGCTGCCGCGGAGGCCGTCGCAGAGGAGGAAGGAGCAATTGCTTCTGTTGACGCCTGCGGGGCCGTCGGTGTCGTGTTCTCGCCGACAGCCTCGCCTGCTACTCTGGTCGCTGCCGTCTCGCCCTGCAGACGCTTTTCCAGGGCCTCCAGCACCTCTGCGCGGACATCGGCGTGCCCCTCAAGCAGGGTCTTGAGGGCTGTGAGAGCTGCCTGTGTGAGGGCAGCGGCGGCGGTGGGCAGCGTAGCGACGGCGTCTGAGATGTCTCGGGTGAGGGTCTTCACCTCCTCCACATCGATGACGCCCTCCTCCTCGTACCCCTGCAGCACCGTCTTGACGTGCTCACGCACTTCGCGCTTGTTGGAGATGGACATTGCAGGTACAACAGCAGAGCTACGCAGATGGCGACAGTAAACAACAGTAACGAGAAAATATATATATATTAATAATAGAAATCTGAAAGCTGTCTCAGGTACGGAGAACAATAAGAGTGGCGAGTCCACAAATAGGATTTGGTTTTCTCGAAGTGAGCTTCTATTCGAAAGAAACACGGATGTTTGATTCCTTTGTGGAGTAGGGAAACACACGCACAGGTATATGAAGGAAAAAAAAAGAGAGAAACGGCAAACGCAATGAGGACAGTGAAATAGAGACACGCAAACAGTATTGCAGAAGATCAATTCCTGAAAAAAGCAGAGAGTAGCTTGTAGAGTTTGTTTCTTTTAACAGCTCTTCCTTCGCTTAAAATTCTTCTATACCTATATATCATGTAGACTTCGAAGAAATTGCTATCCATCACGCGCGTGGATGAATGCGCGCTGGTCTGTTTCGAGGGAATGCAGTCGCTTTAACGTTTTTTCTCGCAAGCAAAGTGTCGCTGAGAACACACTCATTAACATTTGTCCATTTTTTGGGTCGAAAAAAGTTGACGTAAATACGTTAGCAAAAAAGGATAGGCAACACGCAGTGAAATTAGAACAGCTGCAGATACGACTAAAAAAAGAAAAAAATCAACACCATCACCAATTGCAAGGCGAGAGCGACGCGCTTGTGTGCTAGCTAAAAATAAACTAAACGCGTCATTCTCACACAGGCAGCAAATGAAAAGAAGAGCAATCAGCAACTTGAGGGGAAAAAGAAAAGGGTGTGTACACGTGCCGTTCCTGCGACAACGCTTACGCAAAGCGGTCCGCCACCTGCCAGGTCTTGATGCGGTACTCTGCGACCGGGTTGGTGACAAAGTTCTTCTCATACAGGGCCTCCCGCACACGCTGCTGATCGCGCTGATGGCGCACCTCGTCGTGGGAGTAGATCTGGTTGCGCTGGAAGTCGCGCTGGAAGTACCGCTCGCGCGCCACGTACTTGGTGAAGTTGTTCCACGCCAGCATCACTCCAAAGCACGCCCAGAAGGACCACCGCACTGACGTACCGGTCTTGTTCAGAAAGCGGGTGTACAGAAAGTTGGCGAAGGCGGCGCCGAAGATGCTTGTGACGACAACAGGGGTGCACCGCGCGTTCGTGTTCAGCACGGTGCGCAGGTTCCAGTGGGACTCGCCATCGTCCGGCTTGAAGACGCGCTCCACGACGCCGGCGTTCGGCACCTCGTTGTTTTCTAAGAAAAAGTCAAACTGGCGAAAGTTGGGTGAGAAGTTGTTATCCGCCATCACCGTTGGTACGGAGCCGTGCCAGTTGAAGGAGGTCGGGCCGAAGCCTTGACCGATGGCCGACTGGCCCTGACCACCAAGACCGCCAGACATGCTTGTGCTTTGCGGTGTGTGTTTGTGAAAGTAGAAAAATAGAGAGCGCGAAAAGGTCTAATTCTTTACAAAGGAAAGAAACGGCGTTAATTTTGTTGTTTGTGCGACGAACAAACCTGGAGAAGAGGCTAAAGAAGCAGAGGGGAAAACACTAAAGCTTACACTTGACTAACTAATACAGCTACTATTGATGAGGTAGACTACAAGAACAATATATATATATATTTTTTTTTGGTGCGGCGAGTGAGTTTGGTAGTGCAAAATAACACAATTTTTTGGGGGAGGAAAGAAAGAAAAGCACCAACGTTTCTAAAGCGAGACTAGCAACTAGACAGAGATGAAGGTACTACCGAAGCAGCTAACAGGTGATGTAGAGGAAAACATAGGTGCAAAAGCGAAAGAAAATGAAAGTGCGAGAAGCAGCAGGATCTTGAATTTAAAAAAAAACTGAGTGCGAGACGTAACTTTTATAAAGAGCCTTGCGTTGGGCTAGAAAATGGGATCTCTTTTTCCTCCTTTCAGGCAATTGACAACCTTGAGATGAATATGTGAATTCGATAGACATTTACATCTGCGTTGAGTCCTAAGAGGAGATATTGAACGTTTAAACCATATTTTCTGTTTTAAATTTAAGCAAAAGGTATCTAAGATTGTACATGAAAGCCAACTTTGAAAAAAGAAGAGCGAAAAAGAGAAAAAAAACCTACGTTTACTTTACATCAAACTCAAGCTCGAAGCAACAGCACCAGCAGCTGCAAGGAAGCGCTTCATTAATAAGCAGTGAAACATTTAGTCAAACGACAACAACATCAGAAAAATCAAGAAAACCCTAGTCATTACGCAACAGGCAGTGCCGGCTGCTCAGCGCTGCTTCACGACGATGATGCGCGGGGTTGCGTCGCAGATGCCGTCTGGGTGAAGAGTCGCGGCGGGGCGTGCAGTTCGTAGTTGATGTCGCTGTGCATGTACTGGCGAATGAGGTCACGTAGCTCCTCGTTCTGCGCCCGCAGCGTGTCCGTCTCGCTGATCAGCTGCTTACGCTGCTGCAGCTGGGCAAGGTACTGACTGAGACCATCCTCCAACGCTTCCCAGACCTGCAGGTGGTCTTTCGACACGGTGGAGGCCATGTTCCGCCAGTACTCCTTCTCTGCCGCCCGCTGACGCACCTCCGGCGATGTCTTGCCCTGCGTCTGCGTCAGCGATGTGCTGGTGGCGTCCTTCGACTTTGCCTCCGCCGCTGCCCGGTCGCTGAGGTAGGCCTTTAGAGCTTTGAGGGCTTCCTGTGGGTTGATGAGCGCCACCGTCTCATCCTCGTGCTCCACCAAGAAGTACTCGAGCATATCCTCCACGTCGCTGGTTTTGTTGAGGTGCAGCGTCGTCAGGATGCCCTCCACGTTGGCCTGTTCCTCGGAAGTGCCCTCCACCGCGCTGATGGCCGCTCGCACATTTGCGTCAACGAGGAACGGCGCCTGTGATTTGAGAATGGAGAAGAGCATCTGCGCTGCTTCGGACAAATTCACTTCCATGGCGGACTGCGTGGCCTGATCATCGGCCTCCTCCTTCGGCGCCTCCACCTCCATCTCCTCCCGTGGCCAGTAATGCAGCGCCGGGGGCTGCCACGGCATCCGCAGCAAATCCTCGTACACGACTCGGTCCGCCTGCAGACACTCCTGGGCCAGTGCCTGGCACTTGTCGTGGTGCATCTTCCACAGCTGCTTGTACTTCTTCTTGTCCTTCTTCTCAAAAGCGGCAAATTTGCTTTGGGTGTCGGTGTACTGCTGGTCGGCGCGGTGCAGCTGCATCGTCAGCTCCGTGTTGGTGCGCTGAAAGCGCTTCTCCGCGTCCTGGTAGCGGGAGAGCAGCGTCGCTAGCGTCTCCTGCAGACGCGCGATCATCTTCTTGTACTGTGCCTGCGCGCTGCGGTTCTCCTTTACACGCTCGCGCAGCACCTGCAGATTGTAGGTAAGCCGCTCGCCGTTCAGCAAGTAGTCTGCCTTCGACTTCTCCAGCTCGGCGCGCAGGCCGTGCACATCCGACTGGTGCTCGCGCTTCGCGTCGTTGAAGTCTTCGTAGCCGGCTTCGTAGCGATCTTCCAGCTGCGCCTGCGCCTCCGACAGCTTCACCTCCCGCCGCTTTCGGTACTCCGTCTCCTTAGTGCGGCGCGTCTTCACCAGCTCCTTCACCTCCTCGGCGCACCTGTCCAAGAAACTTTTGCGCTCCGCCTCGTACATCTTCTCCAGCTCGGCTTGCTTGGTGGTGTACTGCTGGATGTAGTTGTCGGTGCTTCTCCGCATCGTGTCGACGAGCTGATTCACCTGCTCCTTGTTCTTGCGTAGCAACTCCACGTAGTCCGCCTCCCGCTCGTGCAGCTGACTGCGCAACTCCGCGATCAGCTTCTCCTTGACATCCACCAAACTCGCGCAGTCGTGCTGCTGGGCCTGCAGGGCGGCGTGCAGGTCGTGTGGGACACCGATGCGGTACAGCGCCTCAAACTGCAGGTTGAGCGCGCCGTGCTGCGCCTCCACCCCGTCAGTGGACTGCAGAGCGGCGAGCCGCGCGTGGGCATCCGCCGCCTTCTGCCGCCGCGTGGCCTCGTCGAACTCGGCCGTCACCCGCGTGTCCGTCGCGGCAGCCACGTTGGTGTGGCGCAGCGCTGCCATGTCGGAGCGCACCTCCGCCGCGTGGAGGTCGACGGCGGAGCGGGCGCTGGTGGCGGCGGAGGCGCTGGCGGCGGTGGCCCCGTCGCTGCTGCGGCCGTCTTTGCGCTGCTCGATGCGCGTCCGCTGCGCCGCAATGCGCTCTTCCTGTGCCGCGGTGACGTCGTTCATCGGTGTGATGCGGTGCACCGAATGGTTTTGGTCTTTATTTTTGTTCAGGCGTAGATGGCTCGGTCAACGTTGCGGTGAAGTTCTTTTCAGTTTGCTTTAGATTTTTTCCTTTTGGTGCTATTGAGGGAGCAAGGAAAAAGCTATCGAAGACTTAAATAGAGGAGATTCACCACTGTCGCACACACAAATTCTGTATAGCGGACTAAATAAACCCGCTTGATGGGAATTGTACTCCTGTTGATGCGATTGTGAGTTCGCCGCAGAGCGGGCTTGTGGGAATAAAACAAGGTATAGAGAAAAAAAAGCAAGAATAAAAACGTGACGTGCTAAGAACAAAAACCAGATCCATATTAAAATATATCGACACAACTAGTGAAGCGGACACTTTAATTTAAACAGAAAATTTTTTGCGTGTTGTCTTGCTGTTCTGAAAATTTAAGACGCCAGAATACTAGAGGAATCGCTCGTCAGACAACAAAGCGCTATCTTCAAACGCGGCTCTTCGGCGCAGGACCAAAAAAGGAAACAGAACGACAGCACAAGTGCCTTTTCAATACCTTTATTGCAAATGGAACAGGATAAGGGAGACTATCTGAGCTACATTGCGACTTTCATTTAAAGTCTTTGCGTTGCTTTTTACGTATTTTCTTGCTTGGTTTGGAGAAACACATGAAAACTCGCATGCGCATATGAAGAAGAATTGACTCGTGAGAAAAATCACATCGGGTACAGTGTGTGCAACTAGAAAAGGCCCAAAAACTAACGACCAGCACACAGGCAGAAAACAGGAGAAATGTAAATGGAAGTCGTAAGAGGGAACAAATAGAGTCAGAGATAAGAAGAACGTTCACAAATCAAAAGCCGGTTTGTTTAGAACCTTTGTTCTCTCCTCTCTCTTCCCTCAGCAAAAAGGAATTGAGAAAAATATTTATGCCAATAAAACGATTTTGGGGCAAGGCAACGACCACAACAAGAAAAAGCAACCTTCAAAAGCCATGGTGACAAGAAGAAAAGATGAACGTGCATGAACTTTTTGAAGCTGTGTTCACAATATAAATATTTAAAGGTTTACGGCACACTTGTTCTGCAATTGATTGTAATCAGCAGAAAAAGAAAACGGAATCAACTAGAAAGTACAAATCAGTAGGCGATGATCACGTACACACGCAAACACACAGAAATAAAGGAAAATTAATATAAGCATGGAATATGCACGGAGCCGTACACGTCTTTTCTCACAGTGCGCAGAAAACTGCTCGCAGCATCTATAGGCGAGGCGTCAACTGAACACAAGAACAAGAGAGTAGGGGTACGAGATACGCTAGGTACATTTTTTTTCCCATTGCTTTCAATCCACTACTCCTTCTGTGTGTGTATGTGTGTGGCACGTAGTGCGCTTGTCTGGAAGCAAACAAGCACACTGCTTCGCATTCTATGAGTTTCTTAAATAGCGAAACTGTGTTGCTCACCTTCTGTAGACTTTCAGTTGTCCCATTCAGCGTGCTGATGTGATTCACGAACAAACAACAAACAAAAGAACAAATCTTAAAGCCACAAGCAACAAGTGTTGCAAGCTTGTTGTACACGCAAAGAGCGGACGAACACGTCTGTCAAATTACTTAAGCTCTGATGGCACCTTTTCAATCAGCAAAAAATAATTCTATACACTGTTCAACGCAACCTACTCAACAAAAAATTGCGAAAAAAGAATATGAAAAGAAAAATCACAGACCACTCGATAACACCGCCAAGCTCTATTAAAAACAAAAAATAGTGATAAACAACTGTATGTTTTCCGCTGCTAACACTCCTCGACGGAGGCCCCACCACCGAAGAGCTGGACGCCCCGCGTGCCATCACGGTTGTACGAGGACAGCCCTCCGCGCATCTCATACAAGGAGCCACTCTGCATGGCTGTACTCGCGTAAGGCGAGGCGGATAAGCCCAGCTCGCTGCCGTGTTGACTCTTGGCCGGTGTCGCGTCCACGTAGTTTTTGGCCGGCGTCACCACGTCGAAGCCGCGCAGCACGTAGCGGCTCAGCTCCGTGTCGCCGCAGCTCACAAGACGCTGACGCACGGGCGGCAGGTGTGCGTTCGCCTTCACCACCAGCGCGGCGTACGGCACCTGCTCGAGGGAAGGGTAGCGGGCGAGTTCATCCACCATGCGCACGAGCAACTCGGCGTGCGGGGGGACGCGGAGGAGGAGGCGGCCGAGGGCGTTGAGGGCCTGCGGGATCTGCAGGAGCGGGAGAAGCTGCAGCACCTGTCTCGGCAGCGACCGTTCCAGCAGGTCCAGCGC
>MDUD01006322.1:0-17533 GCA_002216565.1 Crithidia mellificae | reverse complement strand
ATCTCCTTCTCTTCCAACACCAGCTCAACGTTGTTCAGTATTCCCCTCCCGCTTCTCCGTATCATTTCGAACACCTGATGGGACTTCCAGGTTCGTCAGTTTAGACACAACGTGTCTAGCTTGAGACGAAGCAAGTGACTTTGCCAGGAATGTAATATCCTTTAACACAGGTAGCTCCACAACCGAAAAGATTTCTCAGCTACCTTACAAGGTAGCAGCGTCACATAGCAGTTCTTTCGACGGCGACTGAATTCAACTTCAGGCTTGATGGCAAAGCTAAAATTGATTTTTGCAGATAATGCAAACAAATACGCTGTGCTTGTGTAAGCAATTTCATTTTTGCAAAAAGCAAGCTATTTTTTTTTGCGTTCATAGTGTAGTCCAAAAATAATCGGCGGATCAATTGAATTGTTCAGCAAAGTAGAAAAACAATTAGCTTTAAATGATAATAAAAAGGATGTAACTAATATATGCCAAATCTTTTTTTTTATTTGTAAGCTCGCGGCGGTTTTTGACGACGTACCGGAAAAAAAGAATACCGATTTGCAAGGTTTTGTACTAATTCATTCGGTGTACAACTGTCATTGCATCCTGCCAAGCTTTTTGTAATGTTCTTTTTTTTTCATTTTTATTACCGTTGTTTTTCTCCTGAATTTGCACTTTTGAGAACGTGTTAAACTGCTCGCTTCTAATTTAATAGTGTTATTCAACAAAGTTCTCCTTTTCAAGAAATATTCACAACGCATTAATAAACCGCAAAAAGTGTCGCACCTGCATAAAATTATTATAGAATAGAAGCTGCAAAAAGTCTGCCTCACAGACAAAAACGGACGGAGAGCTGTCAAACGCCTTTTTGAAGCTACGTTATTTGCTGCAATTAATCTAACATTACGAAGTAAAATGGAAGAACAACAGACAATTCACATTCCAAAGACGCGAAGCGGCGGGTCGTTCAACGACTCAAAAAACGTGAAGCTGCACGCAAACGATTTTGACTGGGAGACAAAAGTGGCGGAGCTTAGCGAAACTGAGAAAAATTTTGCCGACAAATACCTTGAGATGTGCCTCGCCGAATTATCTCACCCCAGCTTGGCACCTGCAAAAAGCGAGATTCCGCCCAAACCGTGGGAGATGCATTTTTCGTCATCAAAGCATCACTTTCCGTTGAAAAACTACATTGTGCACGCCTTTCCCCTCCTGCGGAACTACTTTTTAGAATCTGCTTCGGAGACGTGGGTTTTGGAATGCGGATGCGGCACCGGGAGCACGCTCCTCCCTTTAATGCGCGAATGTGCCAACACCGAGGCCCACTTCGTGGGCTTTGACATTTCAGCCTCTGCATTATCACATTTTGCAAGCCACGAAATTGCTACCAAATATATTAGCGACAATAAACTCACGTTGTTTCCGTTGGCAATAGGTTCTCAGAGCTGCAGTGTCGCTGCGACTGACGAGGAACCCGCCAGCAAGCGCCAGCGCGTTGACGGCGACGAAGCACTTGTTGTCGACGCGCTTGCCAAAGTTGACGTGTCCCTCAAAAGTCGCAAATTTGACGTTGTTTTTCTCATATTTGTACTTTCTGCCCTGCCGACTGTTAATAAAATGGTACTTGCGTTAAAGCAGCTGAAACGCGTTCTCAAGCCTGACGGAATTCTACTTTTTAGAGATTACGCTCTCCCTGACCACAATTTTTATCGCTTTTTGGCAAAGACAGACAACAAGTTAGACTCTATTGCATTTCACAAAGGAGATGCCACAACGCAAGTTTTCTTTCACAAAGATTTTGCGTTGCGGCTTTTTGCGGCGGCCGGATTTGTGGAAGTAGACGACAGTAGTTCCAGAGTTACCTATCACTGTAACCGTATTGAAAATCGAAAGAATGGCAAGAGAATGGACAAGATCTTTTTGAACGGTACTTTCAAGCTAGCAAGTATTTAAAGCGCCATCTGCTAGTTTTCACATTCAATTATCAAGGCTAAGCTCATTTTATTTAAATCTAAAATTTATAAGACATTCTGTACATTAACATCGGTTTTTTTTTTCTTTCGCGTACAAGGTTTTTCCAATCTACGCCCCTTGATACGTTGCGAAAACGCAGTTTTCTAAAAGCAGATATAATTAATGAGCACTTTTTCAAATCTAAGTTGTGGCACTTAGCTGGAATCTTTATGAATACAAAAACAACGATGCAATTTACTTCAGAAATGAAAGCTTTTTTGGGGGTAAAGTGCGCTTGCTAATTAATCTTCTAGTTGTACGTTGAGTTTAAACACAGGCGCAAATTCGTGGTTCGCAGCAATGTAGTCGTTTAGTAAAATCTTGAAGCTTATTCGATGATAATTCTTGTCTAATATTACTCTTCTTTTTATTTTCGTCGTCTCTAACTTACTTTCTTAAACTGGTTCATTCTGCCCAACTATACGTGATAAAAAAATGTCCTTGTATATTGTCCCCCTTATTTTTTTGTCCACTCACATATATAGTTTTTTTTTTGTTGACACAAAAACAAGTGAAGTGCAAAAAGAATTAATCAGTATCACATTTATATATACGAAAACACTCAAACCAACTTCTGTCAACACCTTAATTTCTTCTCCAAAGTGAGATACAATTTTCGCTGCGATTGGGTTTAACATCTGACAATCGAAAGAAAAGTGAAGTGACGATTACAAAAGCACAGACTTAGAAGCACATATTAGCGTTTTGCCTAGACGATGGAGAACAAAGGCGATTCCGAGGTGGTGAACACTGTCGAAGGCAGCGAAGGCAACCGCTTCCAACTGAAAAAATGGAACGCAGTAGCGTTGTGGTCGTGGGACATTCAAGTAGACACATGCGCTATTTGCAGGAACCACATTATGGATCTGTGCATTGAGTGTCAGTCAAACCCTGCATGTTCTCCGAAAGACTGCACTGTAGCGTGGGGTGCATGCAATCATGCTTTCCATATGCACTGCATCTCTCGCTGGCTCAAAACGCGTAATGTGTGTCCCCTAGATAACAAAGAGTGGGTTTATCTAAGATACGGTGCGTAAACCTGCTATTTTCTCTTTATTGTCTCATTTCCATCAAACGGAGTAATGCACACAATTTTAATCATCTTCTGAGAACCAAAGCTTACGTTCTTTTTCGCTTCGTAGGTGCTTCCAGTAACTTTGCACTGAAGTTTTATTTCAGCTCAATACAACAGAATGAGAGAGGTATAAAGTAAAAATTAATAAAGGGTGTTTTTCTGGCTGTGAAGATCTTTACAAAGTCTCGCTGCTTAGAATATGACCACATGCGGCGCACAAGCAAGCTAGCGATAAATTACTGATTACCACTCGAGACATTTAAAGAGGGGGAAAAAACGCATTTAGTTTTATCCTTTTTTCTTTCAGCGAACATAAAAGCTTGTCTAGTGTTCATGTTTGCCTTTGCGACCAAAAAGGCGCTCTTGCAAACAGGATAACGCCAATAAATAATCCCTGCATTGAAACGTACTGCCGTCGAGCATTGTTTAACATTCAGTTGTCGATCGAAAATAAAAATTTTGCATCAACTCTCCTGCTCTTTTTATTCTGCTGCTTTCTACTTGTTTGCCAAGTTTTTTTTTTTGTCTGGACGCAAATGCTTTTTCGTCTCTAGGCCCAAATAGCTAAAACAGGAACCTCGCACTTTCAGCGTTTTATACTTCATTCGTAACGATCCATGTCTGCTTTTAAACGTACATCGGCTTCACTAAGCCGCACACTGGAGACTTCTCTTACTGAAGTTGCGGCTCGGTCTGAAGACAGCGCAACGTCAAGGTGGGTGTTTCGTCACATTCCCGGCACGCGACAATTTGCGCTCTTCGGCAGCAGCGCGATTAGCAACGCCAAAGTTTCTGTCCACTGCACGTTGCCGACACCTGCAAGTGGAGTGAAGCGGCGACGAATTAGAGTGCAGAAAATATCAGAACCTATCTTGAAGTCCACAACAAAGCTACCCTTCACATGTCAGCTGAGCAATTTGAGCCGCGGGTTTCCACTTGTCTTGACTCTGCGCTGTGAGGCACGGGCCGAACAGCTGGTAATAAGCGGTGCACGTTTCACGCGTGGCACAGAAGAGCTTCGCCAAGGTCCGGAAGCGACTCGCGAGCATCTGGCTTACAACGGACCCTACATTACGCAAACACATTTGTCAGACCTCGTAATTGGCTCACAGCCGCTTAGCAGCCCCCTGAACGAAACGCTGCATGCCGAAGCGGTATTCTTCAATTCAACTTCGTGCTTCGACAACAGCGCTCACAACTGGTACGGTCACAGCCCGGTACACACTGTGCAGCCGGACGTGGCAGACGCTATTGCGCAATTTGCTGCAAGTTTCGGCATCGATGACAGCCTCGCTGCGTACGTCGCTGAAAAAGCTGAGCTGGTAGAGCGAGCGGAGAAGAGCGCGTGGCGACAGCTGCTGCAAGATGCCGTGTTGAGTTGAAAAAGGGTCCAATCGACGTCACAAACAATGATCGGTTTCGCAAGAATAGGTAGAAGCACACTTTCTCTTTCTTGTTGTTTGCTCGCGACGCCGGTGTGAGATCGAGCAACGTTGTTTCACAGATATAATTTAATTGCCTGTTTGTTTTTTGTGCTGCACAAAAAACAAGTTTATGATTCTTCATATTGTGCAACGCACATGTATGAAAAGAAAAATGTTTCAACTTTGTCTTTTTTAATGGCTTAAGGCCTGACACACTTAAAAGTGGCGTAGGAGTAAAATATTGATCGCCTAATTGTTCGTTGTATAGCCAAGAGGCAGTCGCGCCCATTTCACCTTGCGCTTCTCTCGTGTACGCTCTAGCTGTCTACTCGCTTGGCAGTTCTAAGAAGACCGCTTGATACAATACGCTAATTCTCTTCATCACTAACAATAAAGGACACTCATTGTAGTAAAAACAGTTTTTTTTTCACCACCATTTTCAACTTCGTTCTCCTTCCTGCTCTTCTCCTGCTTGCTTAAATGCGGTTTCCGTGCTGTGTATGCGTGCTTATGTGCTTCCCCGTTTCATCTCCTACGTTCTTCTTCGTACTTCAATTACATACCTCTTAAATTTCAAACGAATCTGCGCTGCATAGGTTTCTCGCTTCTCTGCAACACACAGCATCCAAACAAAACACACAAAAAGCAACTTATTCATTCCTTTCAAATCTTCCGATTTGCTTCCTTTTACCTCCTACTCGAACGAGTACTCTCTCATCTTTTTACTCCTTGTCAACTTCCCAAACCTTTCGCAATCATGAAGAAGTTTGTGATGGACACCAAGGCGGCTCTCGGCACTGCGCCGAAGACCGAGGACAAGGACTACGACCAGAAGGCGGCCAACGTCAAGGGCATTGAGAAGGCCATCTCCGACTACAGGTCCGCCATGGAGAAGATGAAGAGCGCCGCATCGTCCTTTGCGTCCGCGATGGAGGCGATGTCAAAGGCGTTTGACGTGCTTGGCAACGCCGATGACGCCACGGACGCGATGAAGGCGATGGCGAAGGACTATGAGGCGGCGGTGAAGAAGGTGAACGACCACATCCTCGTTGACTTCAAGAAGGCGATCGACGAGCACGAGAATATGTCGACTGTCAAAGACTTGGCGTCGGAGTGCAAGAAGCTGGAGAGCAGCCGTAACAAGGTCATGGCCGAGTACGACACGTACCGTGACGCAGTGCACACGAAGGAGGTGGAGTACAAGAAGAAGAACAAGGACCTCTCCGACTCGAAGCACTACCACGAGGAGGTGGCGAAGCGCGACAGCCTCAAGGCCGACTTCGAGAAGGCTGATAAGGAGTTCAAGGAGAAGTACGATGAGCTGGAGAAGGCCAAGGTGTCGACGTACAGCAAGGGCATGTCCGCCTACCTCACGAGCACCTCCCAGTTCCTCGACTCGATTGAGAAGGAGATGGCGCACGCGTCGGCGAAGGCGGACAAGGGCTCGAAGTAAGTCAATAGCTTACACCCCACCACTCAGTCTTCCCTTGCGTTTCCACGGTGTAGCGATGAAGTGCAGCCGCAGATGCGACTCACAGACTCTCAAATCCGCACAGGCATGAGCTGAGCGCCGAGGAGACCAATTTTCAATTCTCAAAGGAAAAAAAAACAATTGTAGACGGAGATCGCAGACGCTTACTAGAAGACCACAGAAAAACAAGCGTACTTCGCACTTCTCAAGCGAGGTGTTAGCTGGATTTCAGTTTGGGGTTTTTCGCATGCTGTTTGCTTTCTCGCTTCGTCTTTTCGTTACGTAACAAATCATCAATACTAGCTTCTCTTTTTAAACTTTTTTTTTATATATAATTGGTTTCGTTTTTCTGGGAAGTGGAAGACACTGGTTGAGGCAGAGTCTTTGTTGTGCAATTGCGTGCCTTGTGCTTAGAGCGACATGCATTGTCTTAAGGGCCAGAAGCAAAGTAAAAAGAATTTCTGGTAGATTTCTTTCATCTTTTCGATTGCTCTTTGTTGTTATTGCTTACAACAGCCCACACTGACGCAGCCCCAAGGCAGCAATTTCATCATCTTCCTCTACTATTTATTATTGTTATTATAATGTTTTTTTTTTGATATATAAGTTTGTGGGTTTACCCATCTATACCAAATTCTCACCTTTCCCCCTTCGCTTTTACACCAATTTCGCGCGTTCCTACGAATGCTTGACCCTGAGTTTGCATCTCATCTCAAGACTTCGTGAGCCCCCCATTGTCCTTTTTTTTTCACCTGATATATTTACGCGAATGATTTTGCTGTTATTCAGCTAACGATCGAGTTCAAAAACCTATTCTTCGCATGTGTTTTTGTCCTGTTCTTACTTATTTTTGATTGCTGGTGCCGACCAAAGAAAACGACGCTGCACTTTTCAAAAAACAAAACTATGAATGAAGAAAAAGAAAAGTTAAGATGAACAATGAGGAGTCGTACTCGCAGAGCTACGACTCTAGCGGTGGCGTGAATTTTTCAACAAAAACAAAGCTGACTTTTTTGCTCAACATTTCGCAGCATCGTGTTCTATGCGACTTCACAAGTGGAACGGGCAAATTGCCACACTTACTAATGTGACGTGACAATAGGAACTCAAGCGAGCAACAACAATCACTCAGTGGCGCACACGCGCACACAAACGCGATTGGTTGACTGCAAGACTCATGTTCACAAAGGCACCCGGCTTTGCTTTCACACATGCTCCCAAGTACGCAAACTTCTTCTTCGTTGGCCCTTCATTCCCTTCACTGATTTCTCTCGGTGCATTGCACAACGCAATTTGTTCTTGTTTTTTGTGCCCCGTTTAAGAAATACGAGCATCAAGCTTCAAGCACAGAGTTTTGATTTGCAACAAAACAGCTCATCTTGCATTATTTTATCGTGAACAATAACAATTTGCTGCCCGACTTTTTCAACTCATTCCAGGTGTTTCTTCTCGACTCGACAAGCTCGCTTCACCTTATAGAAAAAGGAAAGAGAAAAAAGGGAGTAGTCGCTGTCGGAGCCTTCGCATTGGCCATCAAAGCGACAGAGAAGAAAAACCATTCAAGGAAAAAAAATATGCTCAAAATAAAAACTGCACTCAAGCTTGCGCCAAAGACGCAAGATGAGGAGTATGACCGGCGCAAGAAGGAGATGAAAGACCTGAGCTCGGCGATTCGCACTTACAAATCCGCCACGGAGAAGGCGAAGGCGTCGATGAAGAAGGTGGTGGAGGCGTGGGCGGATGTGCGGAAAGCCTTCGAGGGCCTCTCTGACCACGTGAACGTCCCCGACTGCACGCGAGACTGCACCCTCACCCTTGTCGCGTCGATGGACCGCATCGAAGGCAGTCTGCTGCCGGAGTTCATGACAGCGATGGACTCTACCGTGATTCCGGCGACCAACGAGCTCAAGTCGCTTTACGACGAGTGCGACAAGCTGGAGAGTAGCCGCAACAAGGTCATGCACGAGTACGACACGTACCGCAACGAGGTAGCAAAGAAAGAGTCTGAGTATCAGCGCAAGGGCAAGGACATTTCGACCTCAAAGAGCTACAGCGGCGAGGTGGCGAAGCGCGACCAGCTGGAGACCGACTTTGCCGAGGCGGATCAGAAGTTTAAAGACACACACGATCACCTCATGCAAAATCGTGCGATTGCATAAAGTGCGGCTCTCTACGCCTTTGTCAACTGCTCTGCTACGTTTATGGAGGGGGTGTCGAGCGAGTTCACCGCCCTCCGTGGCACCTCGCAGCAGGCGCTGCAGACGGTGCGTGAAGGGGCACAGATGGAGTACAACACACCAAATGAGTAAAGCTGCGGTGAGGCGCACTGTCGCCGCACTCCATCGCTCACATCATCATATTAGCTGTGATGATGAATGCTGGGCAGCAATAGACCAAACAACGCTTCATAAGTTTTCACCGTTTCTTTATTCCTCCTTTTTCCTTTCATTTACGTTTCTTTGAAAACTGCTGCAGTTTCGGCAATGGATGTTTCAAGGGTCCAAGTGTGAGAAGTTGCAGTGTCGCAACCTAAACCTTCTTGTTGTTTGTTTGCCTGTTTTGTTGTGTGGTCCTTGACGAGACCTAGCAGATTCTGCTTCTCACCGCCAGCGGGCGATTTGCCTTACTTTCTGTGGTCTTGTCAATGCTTTCCTCTTTGAATTAACGAGAGAGAGAAAGAGAGGTCGGCTGGGTCAGCTACGCGGTGTGTACAACTACTGTCTTTTTACCCATCTTAGTTCTCCAGTCGTATCGTTAAGGGCGAGTGCAGCTACGCATCTCATCTTTTTTTTTTTTCGAATTACTTTTTTGTTTTTTGCTCTGCTTTGCCGAAAGCTGTCCGCAACCAGTAATCACAAATAATTAGCTTTGTTGCGAATCAAAATGAAAAGAATCACAGAGAAAATAAGAAAGATTGTGGTCGATTGTGCAAAAGCTTTTTTCTTTCCACTCTTTTTCTGGCCAACCCCACATCGCTTCAATGTTCTCGTTTGACGCACACTTGTGTAAGTCAGCACAGGAAGACTAGCCCGACAGTTTTTTTTTCTTGTTTCTTATACGCATTTATTTTTGTTACCGCTCGTACGCAACATTTTTCTTTGTTATTGAGCTCCGCCTTATCAAAACCCCTTTCTTTTTGCTGTTTTCATATATATTTCTCAAACGTTCCCCACTATGTCGAAAGCAGCAGCTTTGCAGCTGCCCTGCAACTCAACCACGAGAGCCTCTGGGCGAAAATTCAAACAAACGATCAAACTCTTCATTTCAAACGTTTGCTCTAAGCTTTTTAAAAAATCCCTGCTGCGCAGATGGGACAAGTATTCTTTTTTATCTTTCTTATCCTACTTTGTGTCTTGTGACTTTGCCCCGCGTTAGCTGTGCAGCCACTCACTACTTTTGCAACACTTATTTAACTATTCAGCAATCCATCTATAGGTGTTGTATGCCGAGGTCGAATTGTCGCATTCGTCGTCCTGTAAACTGCCTAACCACTGCATTCAATTTTCAGCAAAGAGAACACTATTAAAAGTGAACGAATAAAAACAAGGGTAAATTAGACTGCTTTTCAAATTGGCACAACCGCGCGTTGCTTTGAAAGTCGCATTTTACGCTGAGTAAATAAAAGCCATTTTTTCTTCTTTGTATCTTTATGAAGGACTCAAGATTGTTTGCTCTCAGGCCAAATTCAATTTGAAGTTTTCCGCTTTCGCAAGCATCGTACTTATCATCCGTGGACAAGAATAAGTGCGCTCCTTAAAGCTGTAAGTGTTCTTGCTCTCTCACCTTTTTTTTTTTAATGATCCTGGCGTTGTGTTTTCTGTACACCGATACAGGTTGTTACACGAGACTTACGCAACGTCAAAAAAAAAAAAGTTGCGCATACCAAACTTTTCATTCTGCTAATCTAGTGCCGCTTCGACTGGAAAAGTTCTTACCAACCACATTGCAGTCCAGCACCTACACGTTGTAAACATATTATTGAAAAAAAGATTTACTCCCTTTGCGTTTCAATAAAAGCATTGGCTTGTCGGCTCACAAACCAAGCATACCACTCTATTGTTTTTTTTTGCTTTTACTGCTTTCTTCTATTGTTTCTCTCTCTACTTTTCTTTTCTAAATTCGAAGGGTGCGCACACACACGCGAGCATCTACCCATTACGGATTCCCCCCATTTCCTTTAGTCCTAGAGGACGGAAGAAAAAGGGCTCACCTCTCTTTCTTCTTGTATTTGGAGAACTTTCTGCGGTGCTAACGAAACGAAAAAAATTATCAATCACCCATGCACGATGCCGGCCGATGACCCTTTCAACGAGTCGGTGCGGGAGATGCGTGAGTTGGTGGTGCAGGCACGGCTGATGGAGCAGCAGGCGACGCAGACGGGCGTCGTCACGCCGGCCACCGTCAGCGCTCTGCAACGCATCCAGGAGGACGCGGATGAGCTCCTGCAGTTTTTGAAGGACATGCTGCGTGTCGTGGACGAGCGCGGGGGCAAGGTGCAGGGGAAGGTGTTCTCGGCGAATGAGATTATGGACCGGCAGAACACCGTTCGCGCGTTGGAGGGCGACGTCGCGGATTTGCGCAGCTTCTACGCGAAGATCGCCGCGAGTAGCGCGCGGCGGCAGCGGGCGGAGGCGTCGGTGGCCGCCGCGGCATCGCCCGAGAATCGAAACAGCAGTGGAGGTGGGGGCCAGGATGAGTTCATCACAGCCCAAACCTACGCGCAGCGGGAGGAGGAAAAAGTGCAGGATGAGGTCTTGGATCGACTCACCTACGGTCTGCGGGAGCTGCGGGAGACGGGGGTGAACATCCACGAAGAGCTTGACACGCAGGAGACGATGCTGAATGAGGTGGACCGCGATGTGTCGGGGGTGCAGGTGCGGCTGCGTGCCGCCAACGCAAAAGTAGACAAACTGCTCGCCAGCATGTCGAATAAAGGGAAGGTGTGCACCATCGTAACGCTCATCTTTATTCTTGTGTTCCTTGCGTTCTTCGGATTCAGCTGACGGCAAGGCGAAAGTATTTTTTCTTTAAATTTAGTTTGATGCCGCGCCTTTTCCTTTTTGCTACCGTCATTTTACCTCCGTCAAAGTAACCTCAATCGCTGTCCTTCTTCTTGACTTTTCCTACAAATATTTCTTTTTTCTCTTTGCCTATTACGTAACAAGATTAAAAGAGAAAAGGGTGGATTTTTTAAAATGAAACAGCGCTCTTTAAATATGACTACTGTCGCTGTTGTGACTTGAGTGGCAGTTTCTAGGTTCACGAAAAAAGCAAGTGGTACCAGTTGGCGTGACTTTCTTTTTCTATTTTGCTACCCGTCCAACGTAGCTTTTATTAGCGAGACATGAACTCAATCCCTTTTTTTTCTTGTTGTTTCTCATTTCGTTGCAATCTGTTTGTCAGGCTTGCCAGCCTCTGCTTCACTAATTTCGGTGTACTCTTTCGCTTCCTTTTTATTTACATATTTTCCCCCTTCTTTTTTTTTTCAACTTGGCGATGTCAATCAGTATTTGGATGTGTGCCTTATTGCACAATTCGATTCATAAATCGCAGAGAACACTTTTTTTTCTTTTGGTAGTTTGTGTGAGGTACACCTAATAGTACGTTTAAATGTGACGGTCTTGAGACGTCTTTAAACACGATTTGTTTGCCTACGTGCATGGCCTTTATTTAGTTAAACAAAGCTGATTTGCATGATATTCAAACGCTTTCAGCCGGGCGTGTAGTTTCTTTTGGACTAAAAAAAAAAGAGTATAGTTGTACTTCATTTTCCTTTTAACGTATCCTCCCTTACTAGCAATTTCTTCCTATCTTTTCTCTTTCTTGCGCTCACACACACACATGATTCTTTCTCTCGAATGTATATATATATTATTATTCTTATTCCACTTTCTAAGTGATCCCGCACCTAGACCTTTCTATTGATCGATCAAGGGGAATTAACGGATCTAAACCCACAGACAAGCAGAGGTCACCAAAGCACATCAGAGGTGGGGAAAGGAAAAACGAAGTTTGGAAAGGCTTGAAGTGCGTCATTCGATGGACTTTACGGCGGAGGTGACCGGGCTGGTGCGTCGCGTCTCCCCAGACGCACACGAGCGCCTTCTGCTCCTTTTCCACTACCTCCTCCACTGCAGCCCTGCCATTCACAACAACCCCACCGCATCATCATCATCAGCCTTACAATTCAATGTCGAGACCAAACCAACAACACCAACAACATCCACTCCTTCCCATGCGCCTTCCGCGCCAGCGCTGTCGGTCTCGGCCATCTACGCTGTTTTGTGCTACGCCTGCCCTGGCGTGGCCCCGCGTTTTCTCTTCGCCCTCGGAGGCAACGGAACGCTGCTGCGGAGTCCCGATTGCGGTCGAAGCTGGCGTGTAAGCTTCGCGCGGCCTTCTGCGGAAGAGGCAACGAGGTCAACAACAATTGAACGCACAACGGCGGCTGCCGTCAACGATGATGATTCGGCTCCGAGTGACTTGGCAACCCTTAACAGCACCACAACTACTCCTGCATTGTCATCATCATCTCCGGTCACGTCAGCGGACGGGGGAATGAATGTGCTGCTCGAGATGCAGCGCCTCTTGCAAGCGGCCGCGCCGACCGAAGAGGTGGCCGTCGAAGCGGCGGTGGAGGGCAGCGCGATGGGGGGTGGGAGCACAACAAACACAACAGCGCCAGCAGATCTGGAAATGCGGACATCGGCAGCGAAGGGGAGAGAAATGGGCGGTGTGGAGGCGAAGGCAAAAACGTCGGCGGCGGGTTCGTCTGAGGGAGGGGTGAGCGCGGCGGACGGCTACGGGGACGTGGTGGCGCTCTGCGGGCCTGGCGGCTTCCTCGCCGTCTCGGCCGATCGCGGCGTCACCTTCACGACGGCCACGCACTACTTCACCGCACACGATGCGCCGGCCACGCCGTTTATCTGCGTCGTCCACCGCCACCGCCTGCTCGTGAGCGACGGCGCGCGGGTGGTGGCCGTCGCGGTGGCAGAGGTGGGCTTTGGCCGCCTTGCCCTCGGGGCGGTGTCCACGGTGCTGCGGTGTGCCTCGAGCGTGGTGCACCTCCGCGCCTTCACTGCCGCGCAGGGCAGGCGGGGTGTCGTGGTGAGTGCGCAGGACGCGCTGCACGTGTCCTTCGATGGCGGGAACACCTTTTTAGAGGTGCGACACAGCCTGGGGGCAATTCGCGAGGTGCAATTGATGTCGCCGCTGCGCCGGTGCGAGCTGCCGACGCCGGCCGCGCCGCTCCTCGCGGCCACGCTGGCGACCGACACCACAGCGGAGGCGAGTCGCGACGCACCGCCGCCGCCGCCCACCGCGGGCTCTGCCACCGCAGCCTCCCTTTATACCTACATCAGCGGATACGAGCGCGATCTGTCGAGCTGCGACACCAGCGCCACCCGTGGCACCGCCCGCCACCCCATGAGCAGCCCGATCCCCAGCCACAGCAGCAACGATGAGGCGCAGTGCAGTAGTGAGTACTACGCAGCTGCACTGACTGCCTTTGAGCAAGCAGCGCGGCGGCACCCGTCTGGAGTTCACGTCGTCGACTTCTTCGTCTCCGGCTGCGGGGCGGCCGTCCTGCCGTACGACTACACCGCCGTCCTGACGATCTGCAGCGCGCGCCTGTCCGACTCCGCAGACACGGCGCCGCCCACGCACGCCGCCGCGCTTCGTCTGCGGGGACGCTTTCGCGTCATGACCGGCGCGACTCGCGTGAGCTACGTGCCCTTTTCTCACGCCCGCCGCCTCAGCCCCCTCCCGTGCGTTCTTCTGCGCAGCGGCAGGAAAGGTGGCGGCGTCACTGGCGCGAAGGCAGACTACAACAGCGACAACGGCGGCGTGGTGGTGACGGCGGTGCGTGGCAGCGGTGTGGGTGTCAGCACTTCGACCGATCTCGAGCACTGGTCCACGCCGCACGGGGCGGCGCCGGTTGGGCTGGTGACGATGGCCGCAACGGACGTGATCGCGTGTGGGCGACTGAAGGTGTTGACGGCGGTTGTCGGGGACACGGCGGGTCCTGCACGCACGGTGCCGAGTGAGCTGCGCGTGCCGTACCTGCTCACTGCATTTGCGATGTAAACTACACAACGATTTGGAGATGGAAACAAACAAGAGGAAACTGAAAATTGTCCATTTCGTTAAAAAATACCCAAGAAACCAGAGAGCTTCCGAATTGAAACAAAAATCTGAAAACACACTTTTTTCTTCAAGGCAAAAGATTAGGTATGTTTCAGCTATTAAAAAAAAAATTAGGAGTTATCTGATCGACACACTTGAGGTTGTGCTTGGCTCATATAGGAGCAGTGTTGTTCTATATATTGAGCTAGCGGCGCGCCAGCTCAAAGAGCAGCTGAGAGAATTTGCGTTAAAAAAAGAAACAAAAGTAGCGACCTCTACTTAAATATAGCGCATCGAAGCTGCGTTGCTATTAGAGACTTATTGATGTCTGTATGTGCATTTGAGTATGCAAGCTTGATCTCTTTTCCTCTTCGGCTTCGTCTTCCTCTTCACTCTGACCTCTTTGCACTACTTTGTACTGACGCACCAACGCACGCATCTCTCTTCTCCCTTTCATTTTGATCGCTTGTTGAACGCACCCGAGCAGTAGACCCCGCTTGTTTTGTTTTTTCTTTTGTTTGTCTGACGGTTGCCCGGTTTCCTTCAATTCCTGTGTACTAAAAAGCCCGCTCAATTGCAATCTTTACAATTGTTTTGGTTTTGCTAATTAGCTATCCACAACCTCTGAATAGGTGCTTCAACCAAGTTGCAGTGGTCGGTCGTCAATTCATTCTTCAAAGCCTCTCTTTACCTTTGCTTTTGTCCTTCTTTTTGTCTTTTGATATACACCCCAAATCTTTGTTCGATCGTCGTGCCATCTGATTCTAGGAAAGAAAACAAAGTTGATCTTAGCCGAATTCAGCGCACGCACCTTTACAGAAAACAAACCAACACCCCCACTGACGCACGCACGCGCATAAACAGATAATTAGCTGAGCAGCCTTCGAATTCTTCGTCAGAAACAGAAGAGAGAAGAAGGGATTGCAAGCGTTGTATTACTACCTTCACTACTATCAACTATCATCACAATAAAATCAATTTTTGCTGCTATCCCCCTCCTTACGCCCCTTCGCAACGAAGAAGCCTAAAAGAAAAAAATATTAAAAGTGACAAAGGGAAACAAAAAGAACACAAGTATACCCGAGATCATTGCTGACTCGTTGGCTATACAAAGAAAAGGTCGGTCTGTGATTGTTTATTATCATTACCCTTAATTTCTGGAGAGAAAAGAAAGATGGGTAATAAGTGCACCAAGGCAAGTGAGGTGGTGGACAACCGCCGCAGCGACGACTACGCCGACGAGGCACCCGGGAAGCGGGAGAAGAAGACGGGGCACAGCAAGAGCGACAAGTCCACGGCGTCACCGAAGGCCACCTCGCGGAGCGGCACGCCGCCTCCCGCCGCCTTGCAGAAGAGCGACGAGAACAGCCTCAGCGCGTCGCAGAGTCAGCACCACCAGACAACGGTGATTCAGAACATTGAGGCGCTGCAGCACACGTTGAAGCCGACGGTGAACGTCATCGCCACCGCGCTGCGCCACGACGAGTTCCGCCAGTTCACGTCCATCTTTGCGCACAACAAGGCGGCGCTTGCCGTGGCGTCGTGCACGCGAGCGAAGCGACCGCAGCACGTCCTGGCCGCCGGCGAGGACCGCAGCATCGCGCTGCTGAACTACGAGACGGGCCACGTCATGCGCCGCTGGGTGCACGCCCACCACAACGACATTAACTGCCTTACCACCCCGACCGCCGGCGGGCTCTTCGCCACCGGAAGCCGGGACAAGGTCGTCAAGGTGTGGGACTTCACGACCGACGGCAGCCGCGGCGAGCTGCAGGGCCACACATTGAACGTCACGAGTGTGGACATGAGCGCGGATGGCGCGCTGATCGTGTCGGGCAGCAAGGACAACACCGTGCGACTTTGGGACGTTGAAAAATCCGAGGAGCTCTACTGCGGCGATGTGAAGCTGAACGTGGTGCACTTTGTAAAGTTTATGCCAACGATGCAGTGCGTGGCGCAGGGCGGCGAGGATCTGGCGGTGCGGCTGTGGGACGTGCGCACGCAGAACGCCCACCAAGACCTGCAGCTGTCCAAGACAATTGAGGGGATGGACTACTACCCGGTGTGCTGCGAGACGGTGGCCGATGACGCGAATAAGCTGCTGACCGGCCACAACGGCGTGAACGGGTGTGGGTCCTACGTGGCGGAGTGGGACATCCGCATGGGCAAGCGGCTGGCGACCTACCAGGGGCACAAGGCGACCGTGTCGAACGTGAAAATGGTCTCGCCGCGTGTCTACGGCCACGGCTCTTTCTTCACCGCAAGCGACGATGGCACCTTCGGCGTGTGGAACTGCGAGGACGGGGAGGCGAAGGGCGAGGTGCACCTCGCGGTGGAGCACCAGTTCCGCTTCCCGGAGGGCCACGTGACCTGCTTCGATGCCGAGGAGAACGGCGACACGGTGATTGCGATGGACGATGGGTGTTTGGTGGTGCTGCGGCCGGTGTCGAAGGACGGCGCCGTGGTGCCCTCCTTCCGTCTGCGCTACGTCGGCGCGCTCAAGCCACGCGCGTAATGCTAAAAAGACATTTTTTTTTTCATTCTGATGGTATTAAGAAGATGAAAAAGCATTTACAATGAACTTGTGCGTATTTTTCTGGTAGAGAGTGTGAGAGAGTGAGAGAGAGAAAATAGGTGATTGTTGGACAGTGATGGACCTACCTGATGATGAAAGGTACTGCTTCTATAATTTATTACTCCTGATTTATCTTTTTTTTTATTTGTATTTATTTGCTTCTTCACCCTGTGAGCTTCTTGTTTTTTTCTTTTCTGTTTCTCTCTCTTTCTGATTCTTGTTTTCCAGCTTTTGCATCGCTGCGCATGAACGGAAAAAGAAACAAGTAAAATTAAAAAGGAAAAGACTTTCACAACTTTTTCGGAAGTCTTTCGGCTTCCTTTTTATGTGTTTTGTATTCTCTCTTTTTTTTCCAGTTTTTTACACAGACGTCTTCACTCAAAGCCACTCAGCCTCCGACACACCTACTAATCTGCCTTTTTTTTTGCCATTTGGATTTGTCATCGATCACAAAAGAAGACGCTTTCCAGTGTCAAATCACAAAAAAAAGACCAAGGGCACCGGGAGAAGCATCGGGTATAGAAGAGAATGGAGTTCTTCAATTGAAGAGTGAAGGCTATACAGCACTCCGCTTTGTCGTTCTCCTACAGAGGAAAAAGTGATAATCGTCAGCGTTTGCTGTTGCTTCTTGTGGTCCGCACAGGACCTGGGCAGGCGCTCTCAGTTTTCCATTTTTTTTGCTCCTCTTCAAGCTTTTCCTTTCTTTCCATTCGTTTCTTAAACGTCAAGAAAGTCTGTTCTTCATTCATAAAAAAAGAGCCTTTTTTCTCTTTCTACACAAAAGCGACACGAACAAAAAGAGGATAAACAATTGCAACAAAACGTGTCATTTTACAATGCACTTTCGATCGATGGGGCAGGCAAAG
>MDUD01006321.1:0-17520 GCA_002216565.1 Crithidia mellificae | reverse complement strand
ATCTCCTTCTCTTCCAACACCAGCTCAACGTTGTTCAGTATTCCCCTCCCGCTTCTCCGTATCATTTCGAACACCTGATGGGACTTCCAGGTTCGTCAGTTTAGACACAACGTGTCTAGCTTGAGACGAAGCAAGTGACTTTGCCAGGAATGTAATATCCTTTAACACAGGTAGCTCCACAACCGAAAAGATTTCTCAGCTACCTTACAAGGTAGCAGCGTCACATAGCAGTTCTTTCGACGGCGACTGAATTCAACTTCAGGCTTGATGGCAAAGCTAAAATTGATTTTTGCAGATAATGCAAACAAATACGCTGTGCTTGTGTAAGCAATTTCATTTTTGCAAAAAGCAAGCTATTTTTTTTTGCGTTCATAGTGTAGTCCAAAAATAATCGGCGGATCAATTGAATTGTTCAGCAAAGTAGAAAAACAATTAGCTTTAAATGATAATAAAAAGGATGTAACTAATATATGCCAAATCTTTTTTTTTATTTGTAAGCTCGCGGCGGTTTTTGACGACGTACCGGAAAAAAAGAATACCGATTTGCAAGGTTTTGTACTAATTCATTCGGTGTACAACTGTCATTGCATCCTGCCAAGCTTTTTGTAATGTTCTTTTTTTTTCATTTTTATTACCGTTGTTTTTCTCCTGAATTTGCACTTTTGAGAACGTGTTAAACTGCTCGCTTCTAATTTAATAGTGTTATTCAACAAAGTTCTCCTTTTCAAGAAATATTCACAACGCATTAATAAACCGCAAAAAGTGTCGCACCTGCATAAAATTATTATAGAATAGAAGCTGCAAAAAGTCTGCCTCACAGACAAAAACGGACGGAGAGCTGTCAAACGCCTTTTTGAAGCTACGTTATTTGCTGCAATTAATCTAACATTACGAAGTAAAATGGAAGAACAACAGACAATTCACATTCCAAAGACGCGAAGCGGCGGGTCGTTCAACGACTCAAAAAACGTGAAGCTGCACGCAAACGATTTTGACTGGGAGACAAAAGTGGCGGAGCTTAGCGAAACTGAGAAAAATTTTGCCGACAAATACCTTGAGATGTGCCTCGCCGAATTATCTCACCCCAGCTTGGCACCTGCAAAAAGCGAGATTCCGCCCAAACCGTGGGAGATGCATTTTTCGTCATCAAAGCATCACTTTCCGTTGAAAAACTACATTGTGCACGCCTTTCCCCTCCTGCGGAACTACTTTTTAGAATCTGCTTCGGAGACGTGGGTTTTGGAATGCGGATGCGGCACCGGGAGCACGCTCCTCCCTTTAATGCGCGAATGTGCCAACACCGAGGCCCACTTCGTGGGCTTTGACATTTCAGCCTCTGCATTATCACATTTTGCAAGCCACGAAATTGCTACCAAATATATTAGCGACAATAAACTCACGTTGTTTCCGTTGGCAATAGGTTCTCAGAGCTGCAGTGTCGCTGCGACTGACGAGGAACCCGCCAGCAAGCGCCAGCGCGTTGACGGCGACGAAGCACTTGTTGTCGACGCGCTTGCCAAAGTTGACGTGTCCCTCAAAAGTCGCAAATTTGACGTTGTTTTTCTCATATTTGTACTTTCTGCCCTGCCGACTGTTAATAAAATGGTACTTGCGTTAAAGCAGCTGAAACGCGTTCTCAAGCCTGACGGAATTCTACTTTTTAGAGATTACGCTCTCCCTGACCACAATTTTTATCGCTTTTTGGCAAAGACAGACAACAAGTTAGACTCTATTGCATTTCACAAAGGAGATGCCACAACGCAAGTTTTCTTTCACAAAGATTTTGCGTTGCGGCTTTTTGCGGCGGCCGGATTTGTGGAAGTAGACGACAGTAGTTCCAGAGTTACCTATCACTGTAACCGTATTGAAAATCGAAAGAATGGCAAGAGAATGGACAAGATCTTTTTGAACGGTACTTTCAAGCTAGCAAGTATTTAAAGCGCCATCTGCTAGTTTTCACATTCAATTATCAAGGCTAAGCTCATTTTATTTAAATCTAAAATTTATAAGACATTCTGTACATTAACATCGGTTTTTTTTTTCTTTCGCGTACAAGGTTTTTCCAATCTACGCCCCTTGATACGTTGCGAAAACGCAGTTTTCTAAAAGCAGATATAATTAATGAGCACTTTTTCAAATCTAAGTTGTGGCACTTAGCTGGAATCTTTATGAATACAAAAACAACGATGCAATTTACTTCAGAAATGAAAGCTTTTTTGGGGGTAAAGTGCGCTTGCTAATTAATCTTCTAGTTGTACGTTGAGTTTAAACACAGGCGCAAATTCGTGGTTCGCAGCAATGTAGTCGTTTAGTAAAATCTTGAAGCTTATTCGATGATAATTCTTGTCTAATATTACTCTTCTTTTTATTTTCGTCGTCTCTAACTTACTTTCTTAAACTGGTTCATTCTGCCCAACTATACGTGATAAAAAAATGTCCTTGTATATTGTCCCCCTTATTTTTTTGTCCACTCACATATATAGTTTTTTTTTTGTTGACACAAAAACAAGTGAAGTGCAAAAAGAATTAATCAGTATCACATTTATATATACGAAAACACTCAAACCAACTTCTGTCAACACCTTAATTTCTTCTCCAAAGTGAGATACAATTTTCGCTGCGATTGGGTTTAACATCTGACAATCGAAAGAAAAGTGAAGTGACGATTACAAAAGCACAGACTTAGAAGCACATATTAGCGTTTTGCCTAGACGATGGAGAACAAAGGCGATTCCGAGGTGGTGAACACTGTCGAAGGCAGCGAAGGCAACCGCTTCCAACTGAAAAAATGGAACGCAGTAGCGTTGTGGTCGTGGGACATTCAAGTAGACACATGCGCTATTTGCAGGAACCACATTATGGATCTGTGCATTGAGTGTCAGTCAAACCCTGCATGTTCTCCGAAAGACTGCACTGTAGCGTGGGGTGCATGCAATCATGCTTTCCATATGCACTGCATCTCTCGCTGGCTCAAAACGCGTAATGTGTGTCCCCTAGATAACAAAGAGTGGGTTTATCTAAGATACGGTGCGTAAACCTGCTATTTTCTCTTTATTGTCTCATTTCCATCAAACGGAGTAATGCACACAATTTTAATCATCTTCTGAGAACCAAAGCTTACGTTCTTTTTCGCTTCGTAGGTGCTTCCAGTAACTTTGCACTGAAGTTTTATTTCAGCTCAATACAACAGAATGAGAGAGGTATAAAGTAAAAATTAATAAAGGGTGTTTTTCTGGCTGTGAAGATCTTTACAAAGTCTCGCTGCTTAGAATATGACCACATGCGGCGCACAAGCAAGCTAGCGATAAATTACTGATTACCACTCGAGACATTTAAAGAGGGGGAAAAAACGCATTTAGTTTTATCCTTTTTTCTTTCAGCGAACATAAAAGCTTGTCTAGTGTTCATGTTTGCCTTTGCGACCAAAAAGGCGCTCTTGCAAACAGGATAACGCCAATAAATAATCCCTGCATTGAAACGTACTGCCGTCGAGCATTGTTTAACATTCAGTTGTCGATCGAAAATAAAAATTTTGCATCAACTCTCCTGCTCTTTTTATTCTGCTGCTTTCTACTTGTTTGCCAAGTTTTTTTTTTTGTCTGGACGCAAATGCTTTTTCGTCTCTAGGCCCAAATAGCTAAAACAGGAACCTCGCACTTTCAGCGTTTTATACTTCATTCGTAACGATCCATGTCTGCTTTTAAACGTACATCGGCTTCACTAAGCCGCACACTGGAGACTTCTCTTACTGAAGTTGCGGCTCGGTCTGAAGACAGCGCAACGTCAAGGTGGGTGTTTCGTCACATTCCCGGCACGCGACAATTTGCGCTCTTCGGCAGCAGCGCGATTAGCAACGCCAAAGTTTCTGTCCACTGCACGTTGCCGACACCTGCAAGTGGAGTGAAGCGGCGACGAATTAGAGTGCAGAAAATATCAGAACCTATCTTGAAGTCCACAACAAAGCTACCCTTCACATGTCAGCTGAGCAATTTGAGCCGCGGGTTTCCACTTGTCTTGACTCTGCGCTGTGAGGCACGGGCCGAACAGCTGGTAATAAGCGGTGCACGTTTCACGCGTGGCACAGAAGAGCTTCGCCAAGGTCCGGAAGCGACTCGCGAGCATCTGGCTTACAACGGACCCTACATTACGCAAACACATTTGTCAGACCTCGTAATTGGCTCACAGCCGCTTAGCAGCCCCCTGAACGAAACGCTGCATGCCGAAGCGGTATTCTTCAATTCAACTTCGTGCTTCGACAACAGCGCTCACAACTGGTACGGTCACAGCCCGGTACACACTGTGCAGCCGGACGTGGCAGACGCTATTGCGCAATTTGCTGCAAGTTTCGGCATCGATGACAGCCTCGCTGCGTACGTCGCTGAAAAAGCTGAGCTGGTAGAGCGAGCGGAGAAGAGCGCGTGGCGACAGCTGCTGCAAGATGCCGTGTTGAGTTGAAAAAGGGTCCAATCGACGTCACAAACAATGATCGGTTTCGCAAGAATAGGTAGAAGCACACTTTCTCTTTCTTGTTGTTTGCTCGCGACGCCGGTGTGAGATCGAGCAACGTTGTTTCACAGATATAATTTAATTGCCTGTTTGTTTTTTGTGCTGCACAAAAAACAAGTTTATGATTCTTCATATTGTGCAACGCACATGTATGAAAAGAAAAATGTTTCAACTTTGTCTTTTTTAATGGCTTAAGGCCTGACACACTTAAAAGTGGCGTAGGAGTAAAATATTGATCGCCTAATTGTTCGTTGTATAGCCAAGAGGCAGTCGCGCCCATTTCACCTTGCGCTTCTCTCGTGTACGCTCTAGCTGTCTACTCGCTTGGCAGTTCTAAGAAGACCGCTTGATACAATACGCTAATTCTCTTCATCACTAACAATAAAGGACACTCATTGTAGTAAAAACAGTTTTTTTTTCACCACCATTTTCAACTTCGTTCTCCTTCCTGCTCTTCTCCTGCTTGCTTAAATGCGGTTTCCGTGCTGTGTATGCGTGCTTATGTGCTTCCCCGTTTCATCTCCTACGTTCTTCTTCGTACTTCAATTACATACCTCTTAAATTTCAAACGAATCTGCGCTGCATAGGTTTCTCGCTTCTCTGCAACACACAGCATCCAAACAAAACACACAAAAAGCAACTTATTCATTCCTTTCAAATCTTCCGATTTGCTTCCTTTTACCTCCTACTCGAACGAGTACTCTCTCATCTTTTTACTCCTTGTCAACTTCCCAAACCTTTCGCAATCATGAAGAAGTTTGTGATGGACACCAAGGCGGCTCTCGGCACTGCGCCGAAGACCGAGGACAAGGACTACGACCAGAAGGCGGCCAACGTCAAGGGCATTGAGAAGGCCATCTCCGACTACAGGTCCGCCATGGAGAAGATGAAGAGCGCCGCATCGTCCTTTGCGTCCGCGATGGAGGCGATGTCAAAGGCGTTTGACGTGCTTGGCAACGCCGATGACGCCACGGACGCGATGAAGGCGATGGCGAAGGACTATGAGGCGGCGGTGAAGAAGGTGAACGACCACATCCTCGTTGACTTCAAGAAGGCGATCGACGAGCACGAGAATATGTCGACTGTCAAAGACTTGGCGTCGGAGTGCAAGAAGCTGGAGAGCAGCCGTAACAAGGTCATGGCCGAGTACGACACGTACCGTGACGCAGTGCACACGAAGGAGGTGGAGTACAAGAAGAAGAACAAGGACCTCTCCGACTCGAAGCACTACCACGAGGAGGTGGCGAAGCGCGACAGCCTCAAGGCCGACTTCGAGAAGGCTGATAAGGAGTTCAAGGAGAAGTACGATGAGCTGGAGAAGGCCAAGGTGTCGACGTACAGCAAGGGCATGTCCGCCTACCTCACGAGCACCTCCCAGTTCCTCGACTCGATTGAGAAGGAGATGGCGCACGCGTCGGCGAAGGCGGACAAGGGCTCGAAGTAAGTCAATAGCTTACACCCCACCACTCAGTCTTCCCTTGCGTTTCCACGGTGTAGCGATGAAGTGCAGCCGCAGATGCGACTCACAGACTCTCAAATCCGCACAGGCATGAGCTGAGCGCCGAGGAGACCAATTTTCAATTCTCAAAGGAAAAAAAAACAATTGTAGACGGAGATCGCAGACGCTTACTAGAAGACCACAGAAAAACAAGCGTACTTCGCACTTCTCAAGCGAGGTGTTAGCTGGATTTCAGTTTGGGGTTTTTCGCATGCTGTTTGCTTTCTCGCTTCGTCTTTTCGTTACGTAACAAATCATCAATACTAGCTTCTCTTTTTAAACTTTTTTTTTATATATAATTGGTTTCGTTTTTCTGGGAAGTGGAAGACACTGGTTGAGGCAGAGTCTTTGTTGTGCAATTGCGTGCCTTGTGCTTAGAGCGACATGCATTGTCTTAAGGGCCAGAAGCAAAGTAAAAAGAATTTCTGGTAGATTTCTTTCATCTTTTCGATTGCTCTTTGTTGTTATTGCTTACAACAGCCCACACTGACGCAGCCCCAAGGCAGCAATTTCATCATCTTCCTCTACTATTTATTATTGTTATTATAATGTTTTTTTTTTGATATATAAGTTTGTGGGTTTACCCATCTATACCAAATTCTCACCTTTCCCCCTTCGCTTTTACACCAATTTCGCGCGTTCCTACGAATGCTTGACCCTGAGTTTGCATCTCATCTCAAGACTTCGTGAGCCCCCCATTGTCCTTTTTTTTTCACCTGATATATTTACGCGAATGATTTTGCTGTTATTCAGCTAACGATCGAGTTCAAAAACCTATTCTTCGCATGTGTTTTTGTCCTGTTCTTACTTATTTTTGATTGCTGGTGCCGACCAAAGAAAACGACGCTGCACTTTTCAAAAAACAAAACTATGAATGAAGAAAAAGAAAAGTTAAGATGAACAATGAGGAGTCGTACTCGCAGAGCTACGACTCTAGCGGTGGCGTGAATTTTTCAACAAAAACAAAGCTGACTTTTTTGCTCAACATTTCGCAGCATCGTGTTCTATGCGACTTCACAAGTGGAACGGGCAAATTGCCACACTTACTAATGTGACGTGACAATAGGAACTCAAGCGAGCAACAACAATCACTCAGTGGCGCACACGCGCACACAAACGCGATTGGTTGACTGCAAGACTCATGTTCACAAAGGCACCCGGCTTTGCTTTCACACATGCTCCCAAGTACGCAAACTTCTTCTTCGTTGGCCCTTCATTCCCTTCACTGATTTCTCTCGGTGCATTGCACAACGCAATTTGTTCTTGTTTTTTGTGCCCCGTTTAAGAAATACGAGCATCAAGCTTCAAGCACAGAGTTTTGATTTGCAACAAAACAGCTCATCTTGCATTATTTTATCGTGAACAATAACAATTTGCTGCCCGACTTTTTCAACTCATTCCAGGTGTTTCTTCTCGACTCGACAAGCTCGCTTCACCTTATAGAAAAAGGAAAGAGAAAAAAGGGAGTAGTCGCTGTCGGAGCCTTCGCATTGGCCATCAAAGCGACAGAGAAGAAAAACCATTCAAGGAAAAAAAATATGCTCAAAATAAAAACTGCACTCAAGCTTGCGCCAAAGACGCAAGATGAGGAGTATGACCGGCGCAAGAAGGAGATGAAAGACCTGAGCTCGGCGATTCGCACTTACAAATCCGCCACGGAGAAGGCGAAGGCGTCGATGAAGAAGGTGGTGGAGGCGTGGGCGGATGTGCGGAAAGCCTTCGAGGGCCTCTCTGACCACGTGAACGTCCCCGACTGCACGCGAGACTGCACCCTCACCCTTGTCGCGTCGATGGACCGCATCGAAGGCAGTCTGCTGCCGGAGTTCATGACAGCGATGGACTCTACCGTGATTCCGGCGACCAACGAGCTCAAGTCGCTTTACGACGAGTGCGACAAGCTGGAGAGTAGCCGCAACAAGGTCATGCACGAGTACGACACGTACCGCAACGAGGTAGCAAAGAAAGAGTCTGAGTATCAGCGCAAGGGCAAGGACATTTCGACCTCAAAGAGCTACAGCGGCGAGGTGGCGAAGCGCGACCAGCTGGAGACCGACTTTGCCGAGGCGGATCAGAAGTTTAAAGACACACACGATCACCTCATGCAAAATCGTGCGATTGCATAAAGTGCGGCTCTCTACGCCTTTGTCAACTGCTCTGCTACGTTTATGGAGGGGGTGTCGAGCGAGTTCACCGCCCTCCGTGGCACCTCGCAGCAGGCGCTGCAGACGGTGCGTGAAGGGGCACAGATGGAGTACAACACACCAAATGAGTAAAGCTGCGGTGAGGCGCACTGTCGCCGCACTCCATCGCTCACATCATCATATTAGCTGTGATGATGAATGCTGGGCAGCAATAGACCAAACAACGCTTCATAAGTTTTCACCGTTTCTTTATTCCTCCTTTTTCCTTTCATTTACGTTTCTTTGAAAACTGCTGCAGTTTCGGCAATGGATGTTTCAAGGGTCCAAGTGTGAGAAGTTGCAGTGTCGCAACCTAAACCTTCTTGTTGTTTGTTTGCCTGTTTTGTTGTGTGGTCCTTGACGAGACCTAGCAGATTCTGCTTCTCACCGCCAGCGGGCGATTTGCCTTACTTTCTGTGGTCTTGTCAATGCTTTCCTCTTTGAATTAACGAGAGAGAGAAAGAGAGGTCGGCTGGGTCAGCTACGCGGTGTGTACAACTACTGTCTTTTTACCCATCTTAGTTCTCCAGTCGTATCGTTAAGGGCGAGTGCAGCTACGCATCTCATCTTTTTTTTTTTTCGAATTACTTTTTTGTTTTTTGCTCTGCTTTGCCGAAAGCTGTCCGCAACCAGTAATCACAAATAATTAGCTTTGTTGCGAATCAAAATGAAAAGAATCACAGAGAAAATAAGAAAGATTGTGGTCGATTGTGCAAAAGCTTTTTTCTTTCCACTCTTTTTCTGGCCAACCCCACATCGCTTCAATGTTCTCGTTTGACGCACACTTGTGTAAGTCAGCACAGGAAGACTAGCCCGACAGTTTTTTTTTCTTGTTTCTTATACGCATTTATTTTTGTTACCGCTCGTACGCAACATTTTTCTTTGTTATTGAGCTCCGCCTTATCAAAACCCCTTTCTTTTTGCTGTTTTCATATATATTTCTCAAACGTTCCCCACTATGTCGAAAGCAGCAGCTTTGCAGCTGCCCTGCAACTCAACCACGAGAGCCTCTGGGCGAAAATTCAAACAAACGATCAAACTCTTCATTTCAAACGTTTGCTCTAAGCTTTTTAAAAAATCCCTGCTGCGCAGATGGGACAAGTATTCTTTTTTATCTTTCTTATCCTACTTTGTGTCTTGTGACTTTGCCCCGCGTTAGCTGTGCAGCCACTCACTACTTTTGCAACACTTATTTAACTATTCAGCAATCCATCTATAGGTGTTGTATGCCGAGGTCGAATTGTCGCATTCGTCGTCCTGTAAACTGCCTAACCACTGCATTCAATTTTCAGCAAAGAGAACACTATTAAAAGTGAACGAATAAAAACAAGGGTAAATTAGACTGCTTTTCAAATTGGCACAACCGCGCGTTGCTTTGAAAGTCGCATTTTACGCTGAGTAAATAAAAGCCATTTTTTCTTCTTTGTATCTTTATGAAGGACTCAAGATTGTTTGCTCTCAGGCCAAATTCAATTTGAAGTTTTCCGCTTTCGCAAGCATCGTACTTATCATCCGTGGACAAGAATAAGTGCGCTCCTTAAAGCTGTAAGTGTTCTTGCTCTCTCACCTTTTTTTTTTTAATGATCCTGGCGTTGTGTTTTCTGTACACCGATACAGGTTGTTACACGAGACTTACGCAACGTCAAAAAAAAAAAAGTTGCGCATACCAAACTTTTCATTCTGCTAATCTAGTGCCGCTTCGACTGGAAAAGTTCTTACCAACCACATTGCAGTCCAGCACCTACACGTTGTAAACATATTATTGAAAAAAAGATTTACTCCCTTTGCGTTTCAATAAAAGCATTGGCTTGTCGGCTCACAAACCAAGCATACCACTCTATTGTTTTTTTTTGCTTTTACTGCTTTCTTCTATTGTTTCTCTCTCTACTTTTCTTTTCTAAATTCGAAGGGTGCGCACACACACGCGAGCATCTACCCATTACGGATTCCCCCCATTTCCTTTAGTCCTAGAGGACGGAAGAAAAAGGGCTCACCTCTCTTTCTTCTTGTATTTGGAGAACTTTCTGCGGTGCTAACGAAACGAAAAAAATTATCAATCACCCATGCACGATGCCGGCCGATGACCCTTTCAACGAGTCGGTGCGGGAGATGCGTGAGTTGGTGGTGCAGGCACGGCTGATGGAGCAGCAGGCGACGCAGACGGGCGTCGTCACGCCGGCCACCGTCAGCGCTCTGCAACGCATCCAGGAGGACGCGGATGAGCTCCTGCAGTTTTTGAAGGACATGCTGCGTGTCGTGGACGAGCGCGGGGGCAAGGTGCAGGGGAAGGTGTTCTCGGCGAATGAGATTATGGACCGGCAGAACACCGTTCGCGCGTTGGAGGGCGACGTCGCGGATTTGCGCAGCTTCTACGCGAAGATCGCCGCGAGTAGCGCGCGGCGGCAGCGGGCGGAGGCGTCGGTGGCCGCCGCGGCATCGCCCGAGAATCGAAACAGCAGTGGAGGTGGGGGCCAGGATGAGTTCATCACAGCCCAAACCTACGCGCAGCGGGAGGAGGAAAAAGTGCAGGATGAGGTCTTGGATCGACTCACCTACGGTCTGCGGGAGCTGCGGGAGACGGGGGTGAACATCCACGAAGAGCTTGACACGCAGGAGACGATGCTGAATGAGGTGGACCGCGATGTGTCGGGGGTGCAGGTGCGGCTGCGTGCCGCCAACGCAAAAGTAGACAAACTGCTCGCCAGCATGTCGAATAAAGGGAAGGTGTGCACCATCGTAACGCTCATCTTTATTCTTGTGTTCCTTGCGTTCTTCGGATTCAGCTGACGGCAAGGCGAAAGTATTTTTTCTTTAAATTTAGTTTGATGCCGCGCCTTTTCCTTTTTGCTACCGTCATTTTACCTCCGTCAAAGTAACCTCAATCGCTGTCCTTCTTCTTGACTTTTCCTACAAATATTTCTTTTTTCTCTTTGCCTATTACGTAACAAGATTAAAAGAGAAAAGGGTGGATTTTTTAAAATGAAACAGCGCTCTTTAAATATGACTACTGTCGCTGTTGTGACTTGAGTGGCAGTTTCTAGGTTCACGAAAAAAGCAAGTGGTACCAGTTGGCGTGACTTTCTTTTTCTATTTTGCTACCCGTCCAACGTAGCTTTTATTAGCGAGACATGAACTCAATCCCTTTTTTTTCTTGTTGTTTCTCATTTCGTTGCAATCTGTTTGTCAGGCTTGCCAGCCTCTGCTTCACTAATTTCGGTGTACTCTTTCGCTTCCTTTTTATTTACATATTTTCCCCCTTCTTTTTTTTTTCAACTTGGCGATGTCAATCAGTATTTGGATGTGTGCCTTATTGCACAATTCGATTCATAAATCGCAGAGAACACTTTTTTTTCTTTTGGTAGTTTGTGTGAGGTACACCTAATAGTACGTTTAAATGTGACGGTCTTGAGACGTCTTTAAACACGATTTGTTTGCCTACGTGCATGGCCTTTATTTAGTTAAACAAAGCTGATTTGCATGATATTCAAACGCTTTCAGCCGGGCGTGTAGTTTCTTTTGGACTAAAAAAAAAAGAGTATAGTTGTACTTCATTTTCCTTTTAACGTATCCTCCCTTACTAGCAATTTCTTCCTATCTTTTCTCTTTCTTGCGCTCACACACACACATGATTCTTTCTCTCGAATGTATATATATATTATTATTCTTATTCCACTTTCTAAGTGATCCCGCACCTAGACCTTTCTATTGATCGATCAAGGGGAATTAACGGATCTAAACCCACAGACAAGCAGAGGTCACCAAAGCACATCAGAGGTGGGGAAAGGAAAAACGAAGTTTGGAAAGGCTTGAAGTGCGTCATTCGATGGACTTTACGGCGGAGGTGACCGGGCTGGTGCGTCGCGTCTCCCCAGACGCACACGAGCGCCTTCTGCTCCTTTTCCACTACCTCCTCCACTGCAGCCCTGCCATTCACAACAACCCCACCGCATCATCATCATCAGCCTTACAATTCAATGTCGAGACCAAACCAACAACACCAACAACATCCACTCCTTCCCATGCGCCTTCCGCGCCAGCGCTGTCGGTCTCGGCCATCTACGCTGTTTTGTGCTACGCCTGCCCTGGCGTGGCCCCGCGTTTTCTCTTCGCCCTCGGAGGCAACGGAACGCTGCTGCGGAGTCCCGATTGCGGTCGAAGCTGGCGTGTAAGCTTCGCGCGGCCTTCTGCGGAAGAGGCAACGAGGTCAACAACAATTGAACGCACAACGGCGGCTGCCGTCAACGATGATGATTCGGCTCCGAGTGACTTGGCAACCCTTAACAGCACCACAACTACTCCTGCATTGTCATCATCATCTCCGGTCACGTCAGCGGACGGGGGAATGAATGTGCTGCTCGAGATGCAGCGCCTCTTGCAAGCGGCCGCGCCGACCGAAGAGGTGGCCGTCGAAGCGGCGGTGGAGGGCAGCGCGATGGGGGGTGGGAGCACAACAAACACAACAGCGCCAGCAGATCTGGAAATGCGGACATCGGCAGCGAAGGGGAGAGAAATGGGCGGTGTGGAGGCGAAGGCAAAAACGTCGGCGGCGGGTTCGTCTGAGGGAGGGGTGAGCGCGGCGGACGGCTACGGGGACGTGGTGGCGCTCTGCGGGCCTGGCGGCTTCCTCGCCGTCTCGGCCGATCGCGGCGTCACCTTCACGACGGCCACGCACTACTTCACCGCACACGATGCGCCGGCCACGCCGTTTATCTGCGTCGTCCACCGCCACCGCCTGCTCGTGAGCGACGGCGCGCGGGTGGTGGCCGTCGCGGTGGCAGAGGTGGGCTTTGGCCGCCTTGCCCTCGGGGCGGTGTCCACGGTGCTGCGGTGTGCCTCGAGCGTGGTGCACCTCCGCGCCTTCACTGCCGCGCAGGGCAGGCGGGGTGTCGTGGTGAGTGCGCAGGACGCGCTGCACGTGTCCTTCGATGGCGGGAACACCTTTTTAGAGGTGCGACACAGCCTGGGGGCAATTCGCGAGGTGCAATTGATGTCGCCGCTGCGCCGGTGCGAGCTGCCGACGCCGGCCGCGCCGCTCCTCGCGGCCACGCTGGCGACCGACACCACAGCGGAGGCGAGTCGCGACGCACCGCCGCCGCCGCCCACCGCGGGCTCTGCCACCGCAGCCTCCCTTTATACCTACATCAGCGGATACGAGCGCGATCTGTCGAGCTGCGACACCAGCGCCACCCGTGGCACCGCCCGCCACCCCATGAGCAGCCCGATCCCCAGCCACAG
Source organism: Crithidia mellificae (assembly GCA_002216565.1). Lineage (NCBI taxonomy): Eukaryota > Euglenozoa > Kinetoplastea > Trypanosomatida > Trypanosomatidae > Crithidia > Crithidia mellificae. Next base: position 4,101 of record MDUD01006321.1, on the reverse strand, counting down.
CAGCAACGATGAGGCGCAGTGCAGTAGTGAGTACTACGCAGCTGCACTGACTGCCTTTGAGCAAGCAGCGCGGCGGCACCCGTCTGGAGTTCACGTCGTCGACTTCTTCGTCTCCGGCTGCGGGGCGGCCGTCCTGCCGTACGACTACACCGCCGTCCTGACGATCTGCAGCGCGCGCCTGTCCGACTCCGCAGACACGGCGCCGCCCACGCACGCCGCCGCGCTTCGTCTGCGGGGACGCTTTCGCGTCATGACCGGCGCGACTCGCGTGAGCTACGTGCCCTTTTCTCACGCCCGCCGCCTCAGCCCCCTCCCGTGCGTTCTTCTGCGCAGCGGCAGGAAAGGTGGCGGCGTCACTGGCGCGAAGGCAGACTACAACAGCGACAACGGCGGCGTGGTGGTGACGGCGGTGCGTGGCAGCGGTGTGGGTGTCAGCACTTCGACCGATCTCGAGCACTGGTCCACGCCGCACGGGGCGGCGCCGGTTGGGCTGGTGACGATGGCCGCAACGGACGTGATCGCGTGTGGGCGACTGAAGGTGTTGACGGCGGTTGTCGGGGACACGGCGGGTCCTGCACGCACGGTGCCGAGTGAGCTGCGCGTGCCGTACCTGCTCACTGCTTTTGCGATGTAAACCACTCAACGATTCGGAGATGGAAACAACTATTTTTTCTAATCTTGTCGACAGATGCCTGACAAAACAGAGCGCTTACGAATTGAAACGAAAGTCGAAAACCCCACCTTTTTCTTCAGGGCAAAAGATTAGGTATTTTTCAGCTACACAAAATAAAAAAAGAGGAACTCGACCGACACACTTGAGGTTGTTCTTGGCTCATATAGGAGCATTGACGTTCTATAAATTGAGTTAGCGGCGTGCCAGCTCACAGAGCAGCTGAGAGAATTTGCGTTTAAAAAAGAAACAAAAGTAGCGACCTCTACTTAAATATAGCGCATCGAAGCTGCGTTGCTATTAGAGACTTATTGATGTCTGTATGTGCATTTGAGTATGCAAGCTTGATCTCTTTTCCTCTTCGGCTTCGTCTTCCTCTTCACTCTGACCTCTTTGCACTACTTTGTACTGACGCACCAACGCACGCATCTCTCTTCTCCCTTTCATTTTGATCGCTTGTTGAACGCACCCGAGCAGTAGACCCCGCTTGTTTTGTTTTTTCTTTTGTTTGTCTGACGGTTGCCCGGTTTCCTTCAATTCCTGTGTACTAAAAAGCCCGCTCAATTGCAATCTTTACAATTGTTTTGGTTTTGCTAATTAGCTATCCACAACCTCTGAATAGGTGCTTCAACCAAGTTGCAGTGGTCGGTCGTCAATTCATTCTTCAAAGCCTCTCTTTACCTTTGCTTTTGTCCTTCTTTTTGTCTTTTGATATACACCCCAAATCTTTGTTCGATCGTCGTGCCATCTGATTCTAGGAAAGAAAACAAAGTTGATCTTAGCCGAATTCAGCGCACGCACCTTTACAGAAAACAAACCAACACCCCCACTGACGCACGCACGCGCATAAACAGATAATTAGCTGAGCAGCCTTCGAATTCTTCGTCAGAAACAGAAGAGAGAAGAAGGGATTGCAAGCGTTGTATTACTACCTTCACTACTATCAACTATCATCACAATAAAATCAATTTTTGCTGCTATCCCCCTCCTTACGCCCCTTCGCAACGAAGAAGCCTAAAAGAAAAAAATATTAAAAGTGACAAAGGGAAACAAAAAGAACACAAGTATACCCGAGATCATTGCTGACTCGTTGGCTATACAAAGAAAAGGTCGGTCTGTGATTGTTTATTATCATTACCCTTAATTTCTGGAGAGAAAAGAAAGATGGGTAATAAGTGCACCAAGGCAAGTGAGGTGGTGGACAACCGCCGCAGCGACGACTACGCCGACGAGGCACCCGGGAAGCGGGAGAAGAAGACGGGGCACAGCAAGAGCGACAAGTCCACGGCGTCACCGAAGGCCACCTCGCGGAGCGGCACGCCGCCTCCCGCCGCCTTGCAGAAGAGCGACGAGAACAGCCTCAGCGCGTCGCAGAGTCAGCACCACCAGACAACGGTGATTCAGAACATTGAGGCGCTGCAGCACACGTTGAAGCCGACGGTGAACGTCATCGCCACCGCGCTGCGCCACGACGAGTTCCGCCAGTTCACGTCCATCTTTGCGCACAACAAGGCGGCGCTTGCCGTGGCGTCGTGCACGCGAGCGAAGCGACCGCAGCACGTCCTGGCCGCCGGCGAGGACCGCAGCATCGCGCTGCTGAACTACGAGACGGGCCACGTCATGCGCCGCTGGGTGCACGCCCACCACAACGACATTAACTGCCTTACCACCCCGACCGCCGGCGGGCTCTTCGCCACCGGAAGCCGGGACAAGGTCGTCAAGGTGTGGGACTTCACGACCGACGGCAGCCGCGGCGAGCTGCAGGGCCACACATTGAACGTCACGAGTGTGGACATGAGCGCGGATGGCGCGCTGATCGTGTCGGGCAGCAAGGACAACACCGTGCGACTTTGGGACGTTGAAAAATCCGAGGAGCTCTACTGCGGCGATGTGAAGCTGAACGTGGTGCACTTTGTAAAGTTTATGCCAACGATGCAGTGCGTGGCGCAGGGCGGCGAGGATCTGGCGGTGCGGCTGTGGGACGTGCGCACGCAGAACGCCCACCAAGACCTGCAGCTGTCCAAGACAATTGAGGGGATGGACTACTACCCGGTGTGCTGCGAGACGGTGGCCGATGACGCGAATAAGCTGCTGACCGGCCACAACGGCGTGAACGGGTGTGGGTCCTACGTGGCGGAGTGGGACATCCGCATGGGCAAGCGGCTGGCGACCTACCAGGGGCACAAGGCGACCGTGTCGAACGTGAAAATGGTCTCGCCGCGTGTCTACGGCCACGGCTCTTTCTTCACCGCAAGCGACGATGGCACCTTCGGCGTGTGGAACTGCGAGGACGGGGAGGCGAAGGGCGAGGTGCACCTCGCGGTGGAGCACCAGTTCCGCTTCCCGGAGGGCCACGTGACCTGCTTCGATGCCGAGGAGAACGGCGACACGGTGATTGCGATGGACGATGGGTGTTTGGTGGTGCTGCGGCCGGTGTCGAAGGACGGCGCCGTGGTGCCCTCCTTCCGTCTGCGCTACGTCGGCGCGCTCAAGCCACGCGCGTAATGCTAAAAAGACATTTTTTTTTTCATTCTGATGGTATTAAGAAGATGAAAAAGCATTTACAATGAACTTGTGCGTATTTTTCTGGTAGAGAGTGTGAGAGAGTGAGAGAGAGAAAATAGGTGATTGTTGGACAGTGATGGACCTACCTGATGATGAAAGGTACTGCTTCTATAATTTATTACTCCTGATTTATCTTTTTTTTTATTTGTATTTATTTGCTTCTTCACCCTGTGAGCTTCTTGTTTTTTTCTTTTCTGTTTCTCTCTCTTTCTGATTCTTGTTTTCCAGCTTTTGCATCGCTGCGCATGAACGGAAAAAGAAACAAGTAAAATTAAAAAGGAAAAGACTTTCACAACTTTTTCGGAAGTCTTTCGGCTTCCTTTTTATGTGTTTTGTATTCTCTCTTTTTTTTCCAGTTTTTTACACAGACGTCTTCACTCAAAGCCACTCAGCCTCCGACACACCTACTAATCTGCCTTTTTTTTTGCCATTTGGATTTGTCATCGATCACAAAAGAAGACGCTTTCCAGTGTCAAATCACAAAAAAAAGACCAAGGGCACCGGGAGAAGCATCGGGTATAGAAGAGAATGGAGTTCTTCAATTGAAGAGTGAAGGCTATACAGCACTCCGCTTTGTCGTTCTCCTACAGAGGAAAAAGTGATAATCGTCAGCGTTTGCTGTTGCTTCTTGTGGTCCGCACAGGACCTGGGCAGGCGCTCTCAGTTTTCCATTTTTTTTGCTCCTCTTCAAGCTTTTCCTTTCTTTCCATTCGTTTCTTAAACGTCAAGAAAGTCTGTTCTTCATTCATAAAAAAAGAGCCTTTTTTCTCTTTCTACACAAAAGCGACACGAACAAAAAGAGGATAAACAATTGCAACAAAACGTGTCATTTTACAATGCACTTTCGATCGATGGGGCAGGCAAAG
>MDUD01006320.1:0-10057 GCA_002216565.1 Crithidia mellificae | reverse complement strand
ATAAGTGCTGTTTTTTGTCGCTTGTTAGCATCGACGGCGAAGATTGGAAAGCGGTCTTGAATCACGATGCGGAGGAAAAAAAAAGCTTTGCTTCTTCTTCAATTAAATTAGTCCCGTTGTTCGTTTAGCAAAAGTGTTCGACGGTCCAATTTTGCTGCACGTTTGTAAAGTTTCGCGGCGACTGTTAAGTTCGACAAAGAATAGGGGTTTGTCTACGTGATGGACTCTAGATCTCGTTGGAGGCTTGTGGTGGAGATGTAATGCTCAGTTGTGACCCGGCTGGTGCAGCCTCTAATCGCCTGGCGCGTTGTAAAGATATGGAATTGAGACTTGACGTTTGGGAGGAAAAGAAGAATTGTGGTTTATAGTCTACTGAGACTGATTAGTTCTTGTGTTATAAAGTTTTCAGGCACAATAGTCGCCATGAAACAGCAATAATTGTTCACCCTGCTTTAGAGGTGCTGGGAAAAGTTAAGAATTCATTCACCTACTATCCGCGAGGTAAAGCTTTATTTGTTCTTTCGTTCAAGTGCGTACAGGAAGGGCAGAAAGGAGCAGTGAGGGGAGGAAAACAAACCACGCTACGTAAAAAAAAGGACTTGAAAAAAGGCAGTCATGAAATGTCGAAGGAAAGAAAACTAGCGAATGAAAAAAGCTTGGAAGGTGCTGTCGAGCACTAAACGTGATAAAAAGAGAAAAAGCGCGTCGAGATAGGGTGTTAAGACAGACAGAAAGAAAGAAACCCTGTTGTGGAGTTGTTCAGTTTGAGCTGCTCCTTATTCTAGAGTCATTGTCTTTTTCCTTGATGAGTACGTTCGTTTGGGTTGCCTCAAGGACGGAAAGAATTGCCAATACACTATTGCTTTGCCACTCTATGCTTCAAATTAAGAGTTGGCGTAGCTCATGTTCAGCAAAATCTCGTCCTGGAAGGACGGCATGAGGGCCACAGGGAAATCGTGCCCTAGCTTCGGGAAAATTACCAGCTTGGCATTTGGAATTACCTCTGCCAGGTGATAACCGTTCGCAACAGGGATCAGCGGGTCTTTTGCGCCGTGCATCACCAGCGTGGGACACGTGATCTTCCGCAGGCCCTCCACCCGGCTAGGCGCACGCATCACCGCCGCCGCCTGCCGCGGCATCCCGCGGTCATCCAGCACGCCATTGCGCTCGTACGAGTACAGGATGTACTCCCGCACCGCCTCCATGTGCGACGCGTACGCACCCTGGCTCAAGTAGTTAATAAACCAGATGAGGTGGTCCGCCCGGTCCACCGCGCTCTGGCTGCGTGGCCGCTTGAGAAAGCGCGCGTAGTGCAGCAGGCTCGGGTCCGTCTTGTCGGCCCCACCCGCGTGCGAGAAGAGGATGTTGAGGCTCAAAACGCGCTCTGGGTGATGGATGGCCATCAGCTGCACGATCATGCCTCCCATGCTCAGACCAAAGAGGTGTGCTTTTGCGATGTGCAGCGCGTCCAACAAGCCAATTCCGTCCTCCATCACGTCGTGCAGGCTGTACGGCAGGCGCTCGCCAATAGACAGCCACTCGGGCAGGCCAAGCCGGATGAGCGCCGGCGCGCCGTACTCGTCGAAGCGAGTGGACAGCCCCATGTCGCGGTTATCGTAGCGGATGACGTAGTAGCCCTTGTCCACAAAGTGCCGCACAAAGCGGAGGGAGAAGCCGAGCAGCGAGGTGCCGATGCCCTGGCATAGTAGAAGACACGGGTTTGACGGGTCGCCAAAGGCGTTGTAGCAGATAGTGACCCGCTTGCCAGTGCTTGCGCAGGTGCCCACCTCCACAAACTTGTCCTCAAAGTCGCCCAGCAGCTTCCGCGCCGCTGCCGAGAGCGGAGGCGAAACGTACTTCTGCTCGTCTAGCGGCGCAGTCGATGACACGTTAGACATTGTGTTGGTATACGGTAAGCAGTACTTTGTGAAAAAACAAAAAAAAACACGACGCTGGAAATTCTTATTTTTGGTGTCGTTTTACTTTGCGGTTGATACAGGTCGGTTTGCTATCCTGTTTGTGAGAGTGATGCAGAGAGTGAAGAAAAACGTATTTTGATGCTACCTTGCAAGCAAAGGCACTTGTTGGTAATGCATGTCAATAAAACAATAAAAGAAAACAGACTTGTAGAATATTGAGATTGAATGGTCAAGAAAACTTGATAGCCATCTCTCTTGTTTTCTTTTTTTTCCTTCACAAAGATGCTCTCAGACACTTTAGTTGTATCCAAAGTGAACACCAAGACAACTCAAACAAAAACCTCACATTACGTTACATGACACTGTGAGAGCGGCGCACCAACACATCTCAAGGAATATTTTTTTCCACGTAGCACATTGAGGCTGACAAATTGTGAATCTACTGATTTGTATACAAGCCTCGTCAATCTTGTGCAACACAGTTCCTTGCCAAATTTTAGTTACCGTTATAAGAAGAAAAAACACTGAATTATAAGGATAAAGTGAAAAGCTTAATTCTCTTACGCTACAACCGCAACAGGCAGTCCTGCAGTTGAGAATCAAATGAACAAGGAATGCAGGTGTTCGGGTTTTCACGAACATCAACGGCCAATTTGTGAAAAATGTTCTTCCAATGTGACAATCCAGATTTGTGTTCCAGTTCACGCATTCCGACGAACCTTCGCTTTCATTGCAACGCTATGATTGCACGCGACCCAGACTGGGTGTGGGAGTCGAAGTAAGAAAGAAAAAGTAACAAAAAAAGCTTCGGCAAATTCCGTTGCTCATGTTATTTTCACTGTTAATTTACGTTGTTTTTAAACAAAAAAAAAAGCAAATAAGAATCAATTATTTCAACACACACACACAAAAAAAGAGATAAACAATGACAAAGGAAGCAGAAAGATGTGTGCGACTCTGCCCATACGCGCCGTTTTCTTGTCGGGCTGTGGCATCCGCTGACTAGTGGTAACAATAGAATTGTGATGCGGAACAGTGAAGCAGCCGAAGACAGATATTCAAAGTGAAATAGGGAGCGATAAGAAGGGCAGCAACGACCAATACGGGAGAGACCACTTTTTTTTTTTGATAAAACAATTATGATAAAAATAATAATGATAATAATACGAAAGCAAAAACAAGATGAAGAAAAAAAGTATATGTATCGAGTTACACGGGAGGCAGAGTCAATGAGAAAAAAAAAAACAGAAGAAAAAAATAAAGAGCCTCTTCACGTGAGAAAAGAAAAGAAAACAACTAAAAAAGGTAAAACACTTAAAATCCAAAACACAACGATTAGAGGAAAATTATAATAAAAAAAAGGCTTAATGTGGTGTCGCAACGATTATGGACACTGGAATAATGGGAGGAAAGCGGTGCTTAACGTGCTGTCTCTACCGTCACGCAAGCGTCAAGCACTACCACTTTGCGTTCATATCACGAATTGGCAGCGACGGTGCCGCAGACAGACCGGTCGGGTTTGCCGCCATGTTGTTCGAGTTTCGGTGGGCCATCTCCAGGTCCTCGTACAGGCCAGTATCCGAGTAGACGGAGTCGCGGTGGCGGCGGTGCTGCCGCTTAAACACGATTTGCATCACCACGAGCGCCCACGCAGCCACGGAGGCGGCAACGCCGATCACGAGGCCCGCTATCCACGACTTGCCGGCCTTCGTGTTCGTGCTCGACCACTCCTCGACCTGCACCACGCCCTCCACAGCGCCCGTGTTTGCGGCGGACACAAAAGCCTCCAGCACCGCCTTGTCCGTTGTGACGGACACGAAGTTGCGGTAGTAGCAGTCGTTCGTCGAGTTGGTGCTCGAGGCGGAGACTTGCTGCCAGTAGCCGCTGCTCTTCTCGACTTGGATGGCCGTGGCCGCCTCCGTCACGCTGGCGCCGGCGCCTTTGTGGGTGCAGTACTTCCCAATCACCTGTGCCGCAGTGGAGTTGACAGCACAGGTCAGCACCACGGTGAAGGACCGCGTCACATTACCCGACAAGACAATGACGGCCTCGCTGCTGCTGCTGCTGCTGGTAGAGGCGGAGGATGACGAGACGTGTAAGCTGGACGAAGAGTGGGCGTGGCCGCTGCCGCTACTGCTGCTGCTGGTGCTGCTGCTTGAGCTGGAGGACGAAGAAAGGGAGCTGTGGGAGCTGGAGGTGTCCGGATGAAGCGGCACCGCCGCGCTGCTGCTCGACAAGGAAGTAGACGAGGATGAGGAAGACAGGGAAGAGGAGGACGAGGCGCTGCTGCTACCGCTGTCCACCACCACGTGCGGAGTGTTGCTGTCACTGCTGGAGCTCAAGCTAGAAGAAGAGGAGGACGCAGACGACGACGACGGGTTGGACAAGGCTGCCGCGCTCGCAGAAGAGCTATCACTCGTGGAATGGGAGCTACTCGAGGCAGAGTCAGCCGACACGTGACTGTCAACCTTAACGCTGCTGCTGCTGTCACTGTTGCTGCCACTGTCACTGCTCGAGTGACTCTTCACGCCGCTGTTGGTGATGCTGCTGCTGCTGCTGCTGCGACTTCCGCTTGTTGCCTTTCCACTGCTGGCACCTGCAGCCGCAGACGAGGAGTCGGAGCTATCTGCGGTGACGCTGCTCGCGCTGTTCGCACGCCGGCTGTTGCTGTTTGCGTTGCTGCTGCTGTCGGCGGCAGCGGTGGAAGACGACGCATGCGCTGCGGACGCAGATGCACCGGTTGCGGATGTCGTCACGTCAGCCGAGGAAGACAAGGCGCGATCGGACGATGATGCGGCGGTGGGCGTGGCGGCAGCTGCGGAAGCGGAGGACGCGTGAGAAGACGCCGTCGGCGCAACTTCGCTCGCCGTCTGACTTGCAGCGACGGAATCTGCCAGCGCCTCCACCACCGCAGATTCCTCCTTCACGAAAATGGCGCCGGTAGCCGGCACGGACAGCCGGATCACCTGCGACGGATAAAGCGTCCGCCGCTGCGCCGCCAACGTGCGTCCGTGTGCGACTGGCACGTCGCAAAGGAGGAGAAGGGAGCACACGATAACGGCAAGCGCGGCAACTCGTTTGGCACCTGTGAGGCGACTCGCGTCGGCAACGCGATAAGAGGAGGTGCTCATTGCAAACTTTTGTGTCTGTGCCTACTTTTTCTTTGACGTTGAGGTTGAAACAATTGTTTGTAATAGTCGCGGCAGGAAGACAAAAATGCTATAGGACTGCAGTAAAATAGTATCGTGGCAAATGCACCTACCTATGTAAAGAAATAGCTAAAGGAATAAATAAAAGTAAGGATACTGTGGTCAATGAATAGAAGAGAAAAAAGAGAAGGAAAAACTAGCTTATAACCCAAGTCAAAGAACGTAGAAACGTGCGCCGTGCAGAGGAGGTGGAGAATGAGATGGCGAATAGTAAGTGAGGCAGAGTGCTTCACACACTTGTGGGACAATTTCGCAATGCAAAAACAACAAAACTTGATGCTATCGTGTGTAATGGTCGGCGCTGGTCTAGTAGCAGAAACGCGCTTTTCCAGACTTTAGATCAAAACAGAAACAGAATGAGTGTGTTGAGAAAACAGCAGGTCAACCTGACAGAGCCAAGACTCTTGTGAAGAAAAAAAAGCTGTTTAACTGATAAAAAATTGCTCGTAAAACGATGCGCTAGCTTATGAATGCTAGTTTGAACGGTTAGGTAATCTGTGTGTAAGCAAAGGTGACAAATTTAATGGACAGAGAAACAGAAATAGAGGAGTTCAAGCAAGTGGTAATAGTAGTAGTGCAGTTATCAAAATTGTAAGCAAAAGTGACGCAATATGCTACGGTTTGTATAGATCTAACACAGGACTCGAGTTTTCCATCACAAAGCTGCTGCTAGCCGTTACGAAATCTAGGCATACTTTTAAAAATTTATCTATTTCTTTTTTTACAATTATCACGCTTTGTAAATTTGTCACGAGGAAAGTGTGTCGGTGGTCTCAATCGTCGTCGTTATCGTCGTCGTGGTTAGAGTTGTCGTGGTGGTCAGCGTGGACGTCTCCGTCAGCGTGCTGTAGGTGCTCTCCGTGTCGGTGTCAGAGGACGATGACGCCGCGGTCCGCTTCCCTGGCCGCCCGGCTGCCGCGGCCACGGCTGCGTCGCGCTGTGCTCGTGCTTGCAATGCAGCCGCCTGGCGCCGCTGGAAGAGCCCCTCGGTGCTGCTGAGGGTAGTGTCGCTGTCGCTGTCGCTATCAATACTCGAAACCTGCGCTTTGCCCTTTCCAGACACTGCCACCACACCCTTCGAAACACCTTGCCCTGTCGCCCGAGCGGCAAACTTCATCGAAGAGTCGTCCGTGTCCAGATCGGTCGAAATCGTCGATGTCTCCGTCGCAGACCCACCACTATCGTCGCCTTCATCGTCGTCGTCAGTGAAGTCATTTAAGGCGTAGCCTTCCTCCGTCTCGACGCTCTGATCGTGCTTGCTCTTGTTGTAGCCCTTGCGGCGAGTCAAATTCTCGCGCTTGCCTTGCCCACTGCGCTGCGTGGCCGCGGCGAAGTTAGCTTCCCGCCATGGACCCTTGCGGTACGGCACCGGGTCATCCTCGTAGGCTCGAACAATTTCCACTCGCACAGGCGGGCGGTTGGCGGGCGCGGAAGAGGAAGAGGAGAGGGCAACCGCGTCTTTGGAGGACGCACGAAAGGCGTTCACCTGGCGCGCATGTGTGGCTTCGTGCGCGTCGAGCTGCTCACGCATCGCCACCACCTGATGACGCAATGCGTACAAGTGCATAGCCAGTTCCTTCTTTGCCTCTTCGGACATGCTTTCTGCGGAGCGATTGGCGATTACGTCTGCGGCGGCGTTGCCGGATGCTTTGGCCTGTGCATCACCTGCAGTGGCAAGACCCGCGAAGGCAGTGCGCTTTTGAGCTGCTTGTTCCACCATGGTAGTCGGGTTACTCGATGCGCCGCTTTGGACCTGAATCGGTTCGACTATGGCTGACGACGGAAGCTGGAAAGAGCAGATAAGTTGCTGGTTCGCGTCATCCAAGGCGAGAGTCTTTAGCACACACTGTTGAAGGCGGCGCTCAAGCGATGTGGTGATATCGGTAAGCAGCGCTTCGTACGTGCCAGACGTCTTCTCCGCCTTCTCGTGGGCGTTGGCGTCCGCAGCAACGTCAGCAGCGACATCTGCTTGCACGGTCACGTTAACTCTTTCGCTTTGCGAAGACGTGACTTGTTGTTCTGCGTCCGATGATGCGGTTTTCTCCATTTTAGCTTTCTTTGCAGCGTCGTTCACACTTGCGAGGGAGCCATGGACACTTCTGGCGTAGCGGTTGCTGGAGTGTGTGGATGAAGTCAGTTTAAGTGGAGAGCCCACCTCCTCCGCTTCCCTTCTAGAAAAAGGTGAAGAGTGCGCAGACAAGGGAGTATGAGCTGGTGATGACGAAGAGGCATGGAGAGTAGCCGGCAACTCGGCTGAGTCGCTAATGCTCTTGGCCACTCCATCCGGCTCCTCTTCAGCGTGCAATGAAGGCACGGGGACGTTTTCTATTGGCAGTTCATCTGAGGCCAGTACTGGTGGCTCGTCCATCATTGCGGCGGTAGTTTGTAATTGGCTGCGTTCTATCTGCCGAAGCAAGCTGTGGAACCAAGAGCTCTCTTGACCCGCTGGCGCCGAGGTCACCTCATCGTCGGAGTACGTCGTTGCACGACGTCGCCGCGTATCGGCGTAGGGATCGGTAAAACGACTTGCGCAAGCAAGCCGAAGGTGGAGAGGAACGTCCATGGAGGCCTTTCTCGTAAGCTCGACCTAAGCAGAAAGGCTCGTTATAGACAATAAAACATGCACGCCAAGCGATAAAGCCAGAAAACTATGGGTGACTCTGATGGTTCTATGCGTTTGCACTGGCGAAAATAAACCTCTCAAAAAACAAGTTTACAAACTTTGTTGAGACGAGTATGTAAAAACAGCTATGTGCTTCTCTATAAATGCCTGAGACTCTATGTGTACTGTGCGGGAACCGTGCCTGTGTGGTGTTGACAAATAGGTAAAAAAAAAGGTTGAGAAGTGCTGCAAAAAGCGATTCCCAGATATGGAAAAGAAAAGGGTTCATTTGTTCTTTCGCCCTGCAAAGCAACAGAATGCCAAATTGTCTATTGTTGCATCACGTCCACAGGATAGTTGCAGTGGCAATTCTCATGGCAGAAAGTGCATGACTTAAAAAAGTAGGGTCCGTGAAGCATTCCTGACAAAAGCAATGATTCGTCAGGTTCTGCAATTGGTCACTTCAGCCGTAGCGCACACACACACACAAAAAAAAAAGGCACCTTTCTTTAAATGTTCTGCACACAGACAACGCGAGATCTGTGAAACAAGGTCTCTCCCGAGACATTCGCCTTTGGACTTTATAAAGCTTATTGGATTGTAAAAACGGTCAACGGCAGCAAACGAGGAACGCACACAAACAAAAAAAAAATAAGAAGAAATATGAAAGTTCAATACGTCATTGCAAATATCTACTACGAAAAAAAAATATGAAGGAAAGGGAGCCACTCTCAAACAGAACGCTACGTGATTATTTGAAAAAAGAAAACGAAACCAGAAGGGGGATCTCCAGAGCAATAACAGATATGCCGAGACAAAGACAATCTTGATTGCGCTAGATCAGCGGAGAATGAGAGACTGGTAAACAACATCCTCGGGCTTTCCAATTAAAATGATCGTCTCCGGCTCCGCTTTCTTGTTCTCCGAGTAGAGCGTGATGGAAAGCGATTTGTACACATTCGTGGACGACATAAACCCGGTGCTCTCCTTCCGCACATCGCACGAGACTAGGCCCTCATTGCCGCTGGATGGATTCTTCAGCGTAAAAAGCATCTGCAGCCGGCGCTGCTTCAGACCCAGTAAGTCAGCCAGCTCGTAAGAGCCGCTGCGGATGCGGCGCAGCAGCGGCAGCTTGAACCCACCCACGGCGTTGTACGCGCGGAAATCGCCCGTGCGCGGGTGCGAGCCGAGGTGCTGCACCACCTTCTCATTGTGCATCACCAGGGCAATGGATTGGTTGTACACCGTGCCGGCGTTGATGCGGTAGCGCCGCACCAGCGAGAGGGCCGTGGTGTAACAGATAAGACAAGTCGCAAAGCCGCCCATGAAGCCGAGGCGGGCCACCGTCTGCAGGCTAAAGCGCGAGAGAAGGACGTAGCCTTTGAAGAAGATGTACACCGCCAGCAGCGTCACCGCCGCGCCGGCGGCCACCTTGCTGTAGAAGATGACGTTGTCCGCTGGTAAACCGAAAATGGTGCCGCCGTAACGCGTGGTGGTCTTGTCATACGCCACGTCGTCCAGCTTCACCTTGGACTGATGGCGGCCAAAGAGGGAGTCCATGAAATTGCGCCGCGGTGCGCGGAGGGCTGTGAGAGCCATGGAAGATGATGGGCCGCCTACGGCGGCAAGACGTGGGGGGAGGCGGCGTGCAGAGGTCGCGAGGAGGGACACGCCAGCCGCCGCGTACGGGGCTTGCAACCTGCGGAGCATAATTTCCGTGCGATGATAGAAAAAAAAAACTACTGAGAATAAAAGTTACGATGAATAGCGACTAAGGTGAAAGACTTTTCGTGTGCGTCTTTTCGATAGTTTCCCTTTGATAGTGGAATGCGCAACACCTTGTGAAGCTAGGGTGACTCAAGAATGACTGTAGAAGCTCTTTACAACAGAGCGTGGTGTGTAGTAAAATAAAGAAGAAGAGCTACTGTGTTAATCATGCCGTTGGGATCAAATATGAATAACGCAGCAAACGGGCATCAACTCAGAGGTAAAGGTTGAGAAGTTGAAACTAAGTGAAAAGAGCAAAAGAAAAGCGCGCTATTGAAAAAGAGGAAGTAAGTGCAACGTTTTAAAATCAAGCCGCTTGTTTGCTTTCATCATGTTTGGCAACAGACAAAAAGGACACACACAAATTGAAAAGCAGGCTAAATTGCGTTAGCAAAAGCCACTTTTGAGGGTCCTGATAAGCATTACAGGTCACTCTTGTTACTTTTCTCTTTGCAACACAGCATACGTTAGAAAATAGAGGGGGTTTCACGGTGTTATTCTGTGCGTTGCTATCGGGAAAAGAAACCGGTTCGCAGCAGAATGTAAGATTACATTCACTG
>MDUD01006314.1:0-33479 GCA_002216565.1 Crithidia mellificae | reverse complement strand
GCTGCCGGCGCTGCTGCAGAAGATCGTGGAGGCGCAGAAGGACACCAACGCTGATATTATTGCCCCTGAGCCGCCGTTTGCGAAGGAGAAGCAGGAAGCCCTTGGCCGTCACATGATGAAGCTGTGGGGCTTTGACTTCGAGGCGGGCCGCATGGATGAGTCGGCGCACCCCTTCACCGGCATGGTGAAGGAGGACACCCGCATCACGACCAACTACGACCTGCAGGACTTCACGAAGGCGCTTTTTGCAACTATTCACGAGACGGGCCACTCGAAGTACGAGACGAACTGCGGTCCGATGGCGATGCGCGGTCAGCCCGTGTGCAATGCACGCTCCATGACGATTCACGAGAGCCAGTCGCGCTTTGCGGAGGTGGTCGTGTCGCACTCTGCTGCTTTTGCCGAGTTCATCACGCCGCTGCTGAAGGAGCACCTGGGCGATCAGCCAGCCTTCACGGTGGAGAACATGCGCAAGTACTTCCAGGTTGTGAAGCCCGGCTTCATCCGCATTCGCGCTGATGAGGTGTGCTACCCCCTGCACATCCTGTTGCGGTACGAGATGGAGCGCGACCTCGTGGAGGGTCGCATGGAAGCCGAGGATATTCCGCGTGTGTGGAACGAGAAGATGAAGGAGTACCTGGGTCTGGATGTGGACGGGCATGACGACATGGGCTGCCTGCAGGACGTGCACTGGGCTCAGGGCAGCTTCGGCTACTTCCCGACGTACTCGCTCGGCTCGATGTTTGCTGTGCAGCTGATGGCGACGATCAAGCGTGAGATCGGCGAGGACACGGTCGACAAGTGCATCCGCACTGGCAACTTGGAGCCCATCTTTGCGAAGCAGAAGGAGAAGATCTGGGACAACGGTTGCATGCTTGAGACGGAGGATCTGATCAAGAAGGCCACCGGCGAGCCGCTGAACACAAAGTACTTCCGTGAATACCTGGAGCGCCGCTACCTGCGCAAGGAGGATTAAGAAGTGGCTTCTCGCTGCAGCAAAGACCCAACCAACAATCTCATTTTTTACTTTTCTATTAAATAATCAGGCTAGCGCTCTTATCGTTTTTTCTCTTTTCTTTGCGTTCGTTTGCTACGAAATCTTAAAAGACTTTAGTTTAATCGTTTTAAAGTTCTAAAAAAAGAACGATCGAAACTGTTCAGAGGTGTGTTTGTTCTTTTCGAACACAATCTGAATGGTGAGAAAGGCATGAAAGCAGCCGTTGCACCTGTTTTTCCCTTACATTCGTTTTAAAAGGAAAACAAGGTGTGTGCTGTAAAGCAATGCCTGCTTAGCGATAATTATTATTATTATTTTTTTTCCACCTTTTTTATGAATAAAAAATGTCTTCTGTTTATATATAATAACTATTTATGCCTGTCCTCACTGTTGTAGTAGATACGAGGTATCAGTCAATTTACAAAAGCTGAAAAAGTCAAGGATGCAAAGGAGTACGCTTGCAACGGTTTTTAAATACAACGACACGCACGAAGTGCGTGATAAGCAAGTCAGAACAGTGTGAGTGATTCTCGATTGTTTTCCTTTTATCAAGTCATTGAAGTGGTGTTGTGCAATGAAGGTGCTTTACGAGCCACTAAAAACTACGAGAATAAAAAAGTCGGCTTTAGAAAAAAAACAAGCTTAACTTTGTTGTCAAAAGGCAACAGTTTTTGCATAAATTTTCTAATCATCTCTTGTAAATCTTTTGTTTGCTATAAAACGTGTATTCCTTTGTTTTTATTTTTAAGCATTTCTTTCTTCTTTTCCCTTTCTTGCGCACTTAATCTGCAATTTTGATATTTCTTTTACTTCTGCAGCAATTTAAGTACTATTATCGCCCACTCTTCCTTTATCGCAAACAGCTAGCATCTCAGAGGCAACTCTTCAGGTGCCCTACAAGTTCATATTCCTTTTTCGTTTGATTCATCACCGCTTTTCCTATCTTCTCATCCCCCCTCAGCATCATGGAGGCTTACAAGGAACTGGAGAAGCTGTCGCTGAAGGCGCATAACTACACGCACTTCATCGCCCTCGGCTCATGGGATACGCAGACGAAGATGCCACCGAAGGGTGCCGCGGCGCGTGGTGCGGCCATGGGTGAGCTGACGGCGCACCTCTTCCAGATGCTGACGTCGCCTGAGACGAAGAAGCTGCTGGATGAGGCAGAGACCATCAAGGATGAGCTGAGCCTTGAGCAGCAGGCAAACCTGCGCGAGATGCGCCGCACCTACGACTCCAAGTCGATGCTGCCACCGGACTTCGTGATGCGTAAGGCGAAGCTGACGGCGACGGGCGCGGGTGTGTGGGCCAAGGCGCGCAAGGACAACGACTTCGCGCACTACCTGCCGGCGCTGAAGGAGATGATCGGCCTGGCACGCGAGGAGGCGCAGCTGCGGTCTGCCAAGACGGGCAAGCCCCTGTACGAGTCTCTCTTTAACGAGTACGAGTGCGGCATGAGCCTCGAGACGCTGGAGCGCATCTTTGCGGATGTGAAGTCGTGGCTGCCGGCGCTGCTGCAGAAGATCGTGGAGGCGCAGAAGGACACCAACGCTGAAATCATTGCCCCTGAGCCGCCGTTTGCGAAAGAGAAGCAGGACGCGCTGAGCCGTCATCTGATGAAGGTGTGGGGTTACGACTTCGAGGCGGGCCGGCTGGATGAATCTCCTCACCCGTTCACCGGCATGGTGAAGGAAGACTCGCGCGTGACCACCCACTACCACGAGGAAGACTTCACGAAGGCGCTCTTTGCAACTATTCACGAGACGGGCCACTCGCGTTACGAGACCGGCTGCGGCCCGCGTGCGATGCTTGGCCAGCCCGTGTGCAATGCCCGCTCGCTGAGCATTCACGAGAGCCAGTCGCGCTTTGCGGAGGTGGTCGTGTCGCACTCTGCTGCTTTTGCCGAATTTGTGACGCCGCTGCTGAAGGAGCACCTGGGCGATCAGCCGGCCTTCACGGTGGAGAACATGCGCAAGTACTTCCAGCGCGTGAAGCCGGGCTTTATTCGCATCTACGCCGATGAGGTGTGCTACCCCCTGCACGTGCTCATGCGGTACGAGATCGAGCGCGCGCTGATCGAGGGCACGATGGAGGTTGAGGATCTGCCGCGTGTGTGGAATGAGAAGATGAAGGAGTACCTGGGTCTGGAGACGGAGGGTCATGACGACATTGGTTGCCTGCAGGACGTGCACTGGTCCATGGGGCTCGTTGGCTACTTCCCGACGTACTCGCTCGGCTCGATGTTTGCTGTGCAGCTGATGGCGACGATCAAGCGTGAGATCGGCGAGGACACGGTCGACAAGTGCATCCGCACTGGCAACTTGGAGCCCATCTTTGCGAAGCAGAAGGAGAAGATCTGGGACAACGGTTGCATCTTCGAGACCGAGGACTTGATGAAGAAGGCCACCGGCGAGCCGCTGAACACAAAGTACTTCCGGGAATACCTGGAGCGCCGCTACCTGCGCAAGGAGGATTAAGAAGTAGCTTTGCCGCTGCAGCATCGGCAGAGGTGAAGCTTTTGTCGTGGTGCCTGACAGCTTCGCAAGCAGTTCCTCTTCTTTTGCCTTTCTTCAAACAGATCATCGCACAGGTTTCTCGTTTTTGAATTTTTATTGCCGATGTTGTGCTTCAGCTTAAGTTTCTTTCTTCCCCTTTTTTCAGCTATGGTCTACTTGCCTACATGTCTGAAACGTTTATAATTGTTTTTCCTTCTTTCCTTTTTTTTCCAACACTGTTTATGTGTGTTTGTGCTCTTTATCGAATACGTAGATGGTGAACAAAAGCGCGTTGCACGCATGCTCAGATGTTTCTATTGTTTGTCTTGAGATGTTAGGCAAGAAACAACATGTGCTTTACGCATCAGCGCAGTTCACTTTCATTATTACTTACATTAATGATCTCACTAATAAACTAAATGTGTCTGTCCTCAATGTTGTAGTCAATTGGAGGTTTCAGTCAGTAAATGGAAAAAAATGCGGAAAAAGATAATTTTTTTTTTTGGTAATAAAAAACGATGCTCTCTACAGAGCTAATAGCTATTTTCGGCAAGCTTATTTCTATTTTCTTTTCTATCTTATATTTTCTGCAGGGCAAATGACTTTGCTTGACAAGTCAGAACCGATAAATTAAGTAGAAAAAAAGGCAAATTTTTGACTGTTTTATTCTGTGAACAGCTGCTTACCTTTTAACCAGCTGGCTTAGCTACGAAGGTGTTTGCGACACCTTTGAAGAATGGCGCGCCTCCTTTTCTTCCTGACAAAAAAAGGTTGAAAGTTGAGTCACAGAGATCAAACAGCTGTGTTGCAAGTTTTTTTTTTTTGTAGAAGAAAGTTATTTCTTCGCTAAGTGTCAACGGAACCGTGCTTGTTGAGTAGAACAGCTTTGAGTGTGTCTTTTTTTTTTCATGAAACATATGCTCAATACTAAAAACAACTTGTTCATTCACACTGTCTCTCGCTGTTTTCCTCTCCATCTGCGTCCTTTTCTCTTGCTCTGTCTCAGAGTGCAAAAACCTGTTGGTGTTCAGTGCGGCTGCTGAGGCCCTTCTGTTTCAAATTGCTTTGATAGGTAAAAGTCTCCATCTAAAAAGAATTTTTTTTTTTTCGGTCGCAAAGGCGGTGGCTGCGGCTGGACTCCGTGAAAAAAAAAAAAACTACTTTTTTTGACTGCAAGCTGTCACTTTTTCTCGCTGACGCTTTAATTACTCATAGATTAGTACCTTTGCTGCATAGATAGATAAGCATACAGTTATCTTTACATTCGTTCTCTCTCTTTTTTTCTTGCGAATTCTCACAATCTCTTCTAGCTTCCACTTCGCACAAAGTTTTGTTTCAAATCTTTCGTTTGTTGCCTTGTGTCAAGTGCAAGCCTTCTTTTTTTTTTTTAGTTCTTGATGCGTCGTCAACTCAAAGCGCCATGGCACCGCGCTCTCGGTCAGGCGCTGCGGGCCAGCTGCACGATGCAGTCTCTCGTGAAGGCACAGACCGCCCTCGCGAAAGGCAAGAAGCCGCCGGCTGATGCCGCGGCGGACTACGCCGAATTCTTCCGCGTGCCGATCTCCCTTGACTCTGGCATCGAAGCGAGCACACAGGAGTACTTCGCAAGCCTACAGAAAGAAGTGGCGAGCCAGGAAGACTCGCTCATTGTGCAGGAACAGCAGAAAGAGCTGTCCAAGTCGGACACGGTGCCGATTTTTCTCGTTGGCTACCACTTCAAAACCAAAGTCTTCTCCCTCTTCTCCATTGCGGCGGATAAGGTGGTGTGTACGGTGGGCGTTGGTGCTGCCGCGGCCACTGATGCGTGGTCCATCGCGGACGACGTCATGGCACACACCAACGGCTCCCCGCAGTTTATCTTGCTGCCCGTGGCGGAGACGGCGCA
This sequence comes from Crithidia mellificae, assembly GCA_002216565.1. NCBI lineage: Eukaryota > Euglenozoa > Kinetoplastea > Trypanosomatida > Trypanosomatidae > Crithidia > Crithidia mellificae. The sequence goes on along the minus strand of MDUD01006314.1, from coordinate 28,102 downwards.
GGAGCGAGCAGCCTTGGTGGACCCCCTCAGCAAGCTTGTTGACTTGCTGCGCTCCAGCGGGCTGCAGCCGGTGGCCCACGTCGACACCTACGAGTTGTGCGCGTCTCTCCGCCCGCACCCGCCCTCGCCGCGCGAGGTGACGGCGCACGTCCTCTCCGGCGTGTCCCCGGCACCCCTCGCGCAGGCGTGGTTTCAGGCACACTGGTCGTTTTTACGCACTGTGGCGTGCCGTGCGGCGACTGCGGACCCGCTGCTCACCGTCAGCACCAGCATCCTGCCGCGCTACGACGTCTACATTATTCACCTCGTGCGGGCAGGGTCACGTGGGCTAAACGTTTCGCTCTGGGACCCGGTGCGGCGCCGCCACTACTCCGCCAAAGGAATGCTCTCTGACGTCCTTGGCTGCCTCTTCGACACCCGCTCGACTCGAATGATTCTTCTGCCCACAAACCGCACCGACCGCGCCTCTCTCTTTCGCTGTCGCGCCGCCGTGACGAAGAGTGGCAACCAATGCGTGGTCGTCTTCGCATCGGAGGTGCATGAGGCGATGCGCGGAGCCTACCAGTCCAGTCCCGCGCGCTACTGGGACACGCTAAAGGAGGCGACTCGGTGGCTGGACGCGGATCTGCTTTTTCACATCTACGTCACGGCCGGCAACACGCTGCGCGAGTACCGCAAGAAGACGCTGGCGGACAGCAAAGACCGCAACTACCTCGAACAGCTCGCCCCTACGCAGGAGAGCACCATCGCCACGCCGCAGAACGTGGCGGACTGGGCAAAGTACTTCACCGCGCCCAAGCGCGTCGCCGCCGAGAAGGCGGAGGCGCGGCACTACACCAAATTCATTGTCCTCTCCTACATGGCCACCGACCACGTGCTGTACGGCCAGCCCATGAACCCCGTGGCGCGGCAGAACCACGTGCTCAGCGCGTGCCTGACCGACCACACCGGACGCACCGTCGAGCCGTGGGGCGTCTACGGCAGCCGTGGCCAGTTCTGCCTGCCCAGCCTGGACGACTACGAGGTGCTGGTCACCCACGACGCCAAGTCCTTTCTCCTCCTCATGTGGCAGGACGCCGAGCTGCACAAGTTCCTGAAGCGTGGCGGGCGCGTGTGGTGCGTGACGTTGGCCGAGTATTTGCTGGAGGCCGAGCGGTGCGTGACGGGGAAGAACGGCGTGCACGCCCTGGCACAGCGCCACGGTGCCACGCTGCCACCGTCGACGCGCGTGGGCACGCCGAATGATCGCCTTCCCTTTGCCTTTCAGCGCCGTTTTCTCCTCCACGCCACGCCCGTCGTGCTGAAGATTTTTCACGCGCAGGTGGCGCGTGCCTGCGAGCAGTGCCAGGTGCTCAGCCTCGCCCACCGCATGGACGCGCTGCTTGCGATGGCATCCATGGAGCACGCCGGCATCCACATCGACGCCGAGGAGGCGCAGCGGCAAACCGCATCGCTGAAGAGCGCCGCGGCGGTGTTGGACCGCACCCTTGCTGCCTACACCCCGGCCGAGGTACCGCACGAGATGCAGGAACTCTTTGACTGGCGCTCCCTGCAGCAGCAACACGCCTACTTCTTTGGTGGCACCGTCAACATCGGCTACGGCGGCGGCTCACGCGACAACCCGCTCTGGACCTCGAACCTGGTGCACCTCTGCCACCGCTTCGGCGACTTTCACCGCCTCGTGGGCGATCTGAATATTCAGCGCTACGCCGCCCAGTGTTCACTGCCGCTGACAAGCAAGATGACACAGTACGTGTCGGATTTTATTCTGGAGCAGGGCACGCAGAAGGCGAAGACGTACCGCATGGTCTTTTTCGACGTGGAGACGACCGGGCTGAACCCGGCGACGGATGCCGTGGTGGAGATCGCGTTCTTCGACCCGGTGGAGAACACAACCTTCCACACCTTGGTCAACCCGCAGCGCGCCATCACCCCACGTACGATCAGCATTCACCACATCACCAACGCCCTTGTGCGGGATGCGCCGACGATGGCGACGGTGGCGCCAAGCCTGGGCGCCTACCTGCGACTTGACAAAGCCTCGTACAACCCGAACGAGATTTTGGTGCTGGTCGGGCACAACGTGTTCGGCGTGGATGAGCCGATGCTGCGGCGCGCCATGGAGCAGCACGCTCCTGATGTGCAGATGGACGGCGTTATTTTCTGCGACTCGCTCTCAATGCTGATGGCGCTGCGTGCAGACACGGCGGCGAAGCAGAATGTTTTCCGCGTGAATCGCAACATCACCGACGCCCTCACCTCCTCCCTACGGCTGACCCACCTCATCTCCGCGCTGAAGGTGCGACCGGAGGGGGAGCTGCACCGGGCGGACACCGACACCAAGGCGCTGTGGTACGTCCTCATCCACGCCTTCCACCTCACCGGGAAAGACCTCGTGACACAGCGAGACGGGCTGCTGACGTTTGCGGCCAACACCTTGCAACGCTATCCATCGAAAGGCTGCTTCGTGCCGACGGGTCGCAAGAGCACGGCCATCCAGCTGCGTCTGCCCGGCATCGCGTCGGACTACATTAAGAACCCGAAGGTGGTGGCAGGGCTGCAACACAAGGTGTTCTCCGAGGCAGTGCTGGCGTCGCTGAGCGCGCACGGGGTGAAGCCGGCCGGTCTGCTGCTGCAGCGCCAGTTGCTGGAGCGGCACATCTCCTCCTTCTTGCAGCCCAACGTGGACGGCCGTCTCGCCATTCTGCACCCGGATGGGAGGGTGCACCAGCACATCGACATGACCGCCACAACGACGTCGCGCACCGTCAGCGCCTACCCGAGCTGCCAGAACATCCCGAAGGACGACAAGTCCTCTGTGCGGCGCCTCTTCGTCTCGCGCTTTGGCGCGCAGGGCCGCTGCGTCGAGGTGGACTACTCGCAGCTGGAGATCGTTGTTCTTGCCATTCTGTGCAACGACGCCAATCTCACGAAGGACTTAAACCGCGGCGTCGACTTCCACGTGAAACGCGCCGCCTTCTTCAGCGGGCTGCCGTACAAGGAGATCTACCAAGGCTACAAGCGCGACGTTCCAAAGTACGTGAAGCTGCGGAAGACGGCAAAGCAGTTTTCCTTCCAGCGGCTCTACGGTGCTGGGGTGCCGCTTCTGCACAAGACCACGGGGATTCCGGTAAAAGATTTGGAGAAGTCCATCCAGCAGGAGAACACGGAGTACCCGGGCATTGCCGCGTTTCACCGCATTGTTCGGTCGGTGGCGCTGCGGCCGAACAATCCTGGCCTGCCAACGTGCTTTATTGCGGAGATGCCGACAGGTCTGCGCATGAGCTTCCGCACGCGCGACGTGGTGCTGAATCTGCCGCCAATGAAGAACTACCCTATTCAAGGCTACGGCGCGGAGCTGGCACAGATGATGCTCGGCCGCCTCTTTCGTCATTTTGCCAAAAAAGGATTCTACAAGGATCGCGCCTGTCTGATCAACTTTGTGCACGACTCCGTGTGGATTGACTGCCACGTGGATGTGCTGCAGGAGTGCGTGACGGACACCTGCCGCATTCTCAGCTCCGTGCACGAGTATGTGCCAAAGACATTTCCCGGGGTGAAGGTGAGTGTGCCGCTGCACGTGTCTGCGTCCTGTGGGGTCGATATGTGCTCCATGCAGACCATCAAAGACGGCGATTACTCCTTTGTGGCCCAGCAGAAGAAGTCGAAGATGGCGGAGGTGGAGGATTTCCTCGACCTGGCTACCAAGACGACTCTCTCGAGTGCCGTCGCGGACACGGTGACAGCGGCGTCAGACGGCGCCGAGGAGGCGGAGGCCGAGGTAATCGTGGTGGATGACGCAGACGAAGCGGCGCACTAGCGGCGTCACGAAAGGAAAACAAAAAAAAAAAGAAAAAGGAGAAGTGCAGTTCTGTGTTAACGGAGAAAAAGGAACTCTTTACACCGTTGTCTTTTGCTTGAGCACTTTTCGATCAAAGCCGTGCAGGTTTTTTTTTTTTCACAGTCATTCAAGTAGCAAACCTGAATACGATTGCTTACTGCGTCTTCCCGCTCTTCATCAATTTTCGTGGTTTACTGTAGATTTGTGTGCACAAGACTTACATTTAACTCTAGAAAAAAAAAAAGACTGCTTCACACACACAAAAGAGAGGAAAGCATGCGAACAGAGTACAGTCACAACGCTGGACAGTTTTATAGAAAAAAGAATCGTTGTCTGAACTATTTCCAGCAGAAAGTGCATCTAGCTGTCTAAGAGAGCTCCAACTCACTTTGCTGAGAGAATCGCTATATTTACCGATTCAGCTTCTGAAGTTAAAAGAAGAATGTTATTATTTCACGTTATCTCCAACGAGTAGAAGATGAGTTATGTAAAAGTGTACTGCCATGAAAAACAACAACAACAGTTTGAGGGGCTCTGAAGCTGCAAAAGTCCATTGGTCTATTTTTCTCTCTTATTTCTTTGTGCCCTTTCTGAAACTCAAAGTTGCATTGCTGAAACTTTCATCTTGACAGCATCTTGCTAGCTGCACCCGCCATCTCGCACAGAAACTCTTTTCCAATTCATTTTCACGAATGGCCGCTCCTGGGCCGAAGCAGGCACGTTCCGCGAGCTACGTGGACATGCTCATGCAGAATAATGAGGATGGCGCCTTGACGGCACTGGAGACGATTCGAGGTGCCGGCACCATTGAAGTGGTGCAAAACGCCGGAGAGCAGCCACACAGCCCGCCAGCTGACCACATCAAGAGAGCTTCGTTTTCCGAAAAAGAGGTGCGTCGGCGGGGCACTGGAAACCGCGAAGTTGCTTTTCGGGTCTCCACACCGGAGCGGATCCGCTGCAAGTCAGAGCTGCTGTACGGTGAAATCCACACCATGCTTGACCGCCACGACGCCCGCACCGGCCGCGAGCGCGAGGTGCAACGCCGCACCTCACGCGGGTCGCGTGTGTCGTACGTGGAGCGCAGCTCGAGTACGACTCGATCAGCCGCCAGCCCAGTTCACGAACGCTCCGTTGTGCCAGCGCAGACGCCTCTGCCAGACTTGCATCAGATGTTTGCCGAGTCTCGGCGTGCTCACCTCACCGAGGCGCAGCAGCAGCGCACCTACTTCCCGTCATCCAGCAAGCCGACAGCCTACTCGTCAAAGGACCCGAGTACCTTTAGCTATCGCTTTCAGCCTCTTGACCCACCAGCGTCACTACAGTAGGCAACGCAAGACAACGTGGACACTGTCTGATAATTGTCAGTGCAACTAAATGAGCGCTTTGCCGTTTGTGTAAAGCAATACACGCTGCTTTTTTTTTTTTAATATTATTATTCTCCTACTTTTTCTATTCAGTGTTTTGATGTACAGTATGCTTACTTTCTTTGACTTGAACTCTGTTTTTCTACTTTGCCTGGTTCCAAATCTATAGCAAGTTAAATTTCCAAGGTTTTACATTCTTTTAGTTTTGGTTGGAAACGCCGCGAGAAGTCGGCCTTTCATGTCGTGAAACGAAGAGTGCGCATTTTACGCTTGTACGCATGCATTTTTCATGCACGCGTCGCCGCAACTGCACCTCTGAAAAGTCACTGCTTGTCGTAAAATCTCTTTTTTTTCTTCTTCCTGCATTCCCGCTTTCTTTTCCCTTCAGCTCATGCTAGACAAAATCCCTTTTGCAGCTACGTGTCCAAAAAAAAATATTTAAAAAACACACGGATTCAAAACTGCAACAGGAACAATAAATTTCATCCTTGTCATTATCGCCACTACACACGCTTCTTCACGCTTAACAATATATATAAAACACACATACACACACACATTAATTAGAGCAACAAGGTTTAGTTGTTGCTGTTGATGCGGCCGTCGTTTCGTCTTGGCGGCAGCAGCGCCGTTGCGGCACCGCCGTCGCCGCCTCCGCGCGTCTCCTCAGCGCAAGATGACGCAGTAGTGTGCGAGCTTTCCCCGATGCAGCCGAGCCAACCACCTCCGGCGCTGCACCCACCGCCTGTGGAGGAGCGCCTGCTCGAGTACGGCCGTCTTTACGATGCCAAACTGAGGCACGCCCAGGCCCTCCGGCAGCAAGCGTCAGAGGCGGCCGCGATGGACGCCGTGCAGCCGCCACCGCCACTGCAGCCACGCCGTCTCTTCTCTCCGACCCCGTCGCAGCACGCGTGCGCCAGCGCTGCGCGACAGCACCGCGCAGCTCGCCTGCAGGCGTACGCCGCAGCTAAGGCGGCGCCACCACCGCAGCAGCCCGCCATCCTGCCGTCCTCGCGCGCGATGGCGGCGGCGCAGCGGGAGCGCGAGGCGTGGGCGAACCTTTCCGTTGAAGAAATGCTGCTGGCGCGGCAGGCGGCGCACGAGGCCCGGCTGGCGGAGCGCCGGCGTGAGGAAGCGGCTAAGCTGCCTTTCAAGCCCACCGTATCCGCGCACACAAAGCGATTGAAGGTGGCACAGCCCGTCGTGCAGCGACTTTACAGCGGCGCGAAGACGGACGCTGCGCGGGCGAAAAGAGACAGTGCCCCGCTTGCGGATGTCACCAACCGGCACGCAGCAGCGTCGTGCGGCAGTGCCAAGCCCACGGCAGCCTCGGCGGCTACGTACCAACGTCTCTACCACGATGCCGTGTCCCGTCGGACGGAGAGTGAAACGCAGGAGAAGTTGGCGCAGGTGCGGCACAGCGGCGACTTCAGGCCTGCCATCGACCCGGTCAGTCAGCTCATTGCGGCCCAACGCGACGACACGGCGCAGGCGCGGCTGCTGCGAATTAAATTACCCCCCGACGCGTCTCGCCACGTCAACCCGGAGGAAACTTTTGCACCGCGCATCAACGCAGCACCGAGCGGGGTGTTGCCGCTGTCACGACGCAGCGACGTGTGGCTGCAGCGGCGAGAAGATCGTTTGCGGCACGTCGTGGCGACGCAACAGGAGGCGCAGATGCAGGAGTGCACGTTTCACCCCCGTACCAACCGCGGGCCCACCAGCGGATCACCGTGGGGCGTGACGGAGACACAGTGCGGGAAGGGCGACGGCAGCGGCGCATCAGCCGCCTCTCGTGGTTCTTCCTCCGCCGACCTGATCGCGTCCACGGAAGCGTTACTGCGCGATATGGACTTCGACGACGGTGCCGTGTTGGACGACAACGTAGACAACCCGCGCGGCGGTGCATATCAATCGTGGGCAGCCGCCCTGCGCTCTACCATGCCGGATGATGTTTTAGATTTGTTAGAGGAGGTTGAGGCCATGACGCACGGCTCTCGCCGCCCTTCACCCTTTTAGATTTCTTTTTTACTTTTTTTTTTATTTTCTGCCTATTAGATGCACATTGCGAACCGAGTGAAACCAGTACTGCTGTATTCTATCAAACGCACAAAGATTTACACTTTGCTATAGACTGATTATTGTGATCCTTATTCCTTTTTTTTTTTAAAATAAAAAGTTTTTCTCGACGCACAAGAAAATGCGGGGTAATGCTTGCGCAAGATCAAAGAACAACAAGTAATACGCCTTCCAGCAATGCCAGGAAAGTAGACAAAATGCCTTATTTTAGTTGTGATTGGAACACTTCGTTGTCATGTTTCAATTGACGTCTTCCTTTGCCTTCTAATGTATCACTCGTCTCTGTCACTTGCAAAGGCCGCCTTATTTTTTTTCTTGCTGACTATCCACTGCCAGCGCGTACTACATTCAACTTCTTAGACAGTTCGTCTACCACTGCTGTGTCAAGCGTGCCGCTGATGCTGACGACGGAGGCAGAGCGAGACCACGTGCGGTCCACCGTGCGCTTCGTCATCGGTGTCGACGAGGCGGGCCGCGGTTGCATGGCAGGTCCCGTCGGTGTCGCGGCGACGCTCTACCGCGTCTCTGCCACGGAAGTCGACTACACCGTGGCGGACAGTAAAGTGATGCGAGAGGACGCACGTGAGGCGACGTTGGATGCAATGTGTACCGAGATGGGCCTCGAGGGCCGTGAGCCTTTCTTGAATCAAACGTTGTCCAGCGGGGCGTGCTGCGTGGTGCGCTATCAGCGCATGAAGTCGCTGCAGGCCATCGCGGTGCGCCTCGTTGACGTCTCCGTCATCAACGAGCGCAACATTCTGAACGCCACGTTGGAGGGGATGGCGGCGGTGTGTAACGCGGTCGTGACAACTTATAATTGCACAGTGCAGCAGCACGTAATTACACCGCAGAACTGCGCTGTCCTCATTGATGGCAACCGCACTCCATGGACTTTTCTTTCCGAAGAAGAGCGGCAAGAGGTGACATGCAAGGCAGCCCGTAAACCCGATATGCAGAAGCGAATTGGTCTCCTTTATCCTTCCCTGGAAGGGTTTCGATGCTCTACCGTCGTGAAGGGCGACGGCACGCTGCTGTCCATCGCCGCTGCCTCTGTTGTAGCGAAAGTTGCGCGTGACACCTACGCTTTGCGCGTGATGCACCCCGCCTACCCGCACTACGGCTTTGACCACCACAAAGGCTATTGCACGAAGGAGCACACCGACTGTGTACTGCGCCGCGGTCCCTGCCGTTTTCACCGCCTGGACTACGCACCCGTTCAGCAGGCTCTGAAAGCCTGACGAGAGATGACAGCGCAAACACACTTGTTCACAAGTAACGACTCAGCTGAGCAACAAACAACACAGAAAAACAAGAGAGAACTTATAAAGATTCCACTTTGAGTACATTTTTTAATTGTCTGTTGACGCAGCGTAAAATTTTTAAGGAGAAAAAATCGAGGTTTAGGTAGACGCAGGTCTTGAACTCCGAAAAGGAAAAAAAAAGATGTCATCGCCGCACAGTTTGGACTCCGTTTCATTGCTGGTAGCGTCTTTACTTTGCTTTCCGAGGCTCTCTCCTCTTTTCTCCCTCCTCTCCGTGATTGTCCTACGTTTCCACACGTACATAAAGCAATAAGCTCGTTTTCTATCTGGAAAATTCATCGAAGGAACACACAGTAGTGTTGACCTTTTTTTTCTTTTCTAGATATAATTAGTGGCACATTTTTTTTTGCACGCATGCCTCCCGTAGCGGCAACGACACGTGGGGTGCAGGCCCCTGTGCCCTCGCCGACGCAGCGAGCGACAAATCTGCGGCGCCGCGGTGAGCCCAGCAGTCCGCAGCCGTCAGCCGTCACCGTGTCGCCGCCATCACCGTTCGAAAGCAACGAGTCACCGGAGGTGGCCATGGATCGCTTTCTCCACGCCCAGGAAGCCACCCTGCGGCACCTACTGGAAGTGTACGCAGCCTCCACCAACACAACGGAAAAGACTCCAGTGCAATCGAAGGGACCGCACAGCGCAGCGACGTCGCCACATCGAGGTCTCTCTTCTTCTACTACAATAACAACAACAGCAACGGCGGCAGCACGGAGTCAGCGTGCCGCCACCGCACCACAGTCCAGCATCAATGCGAAAGGAGTCGCAAGTGATGCTGTGGGCGTCGACGTGCCGACTCTGCAGGGCGACGGTGCCCACCGTGCGCAGCTCATTACGGAATTGCTGCAGCGTGACAAGGCGTCGCAGTGGGCCGTCACGGTCGGTCGCACCGCGGCACGCGAGCGAGAAGAACTGAAGCGTGCCGTGGCCCTCGAGTCGTCGCGGTTGGCGCTGGCGCAGAAGAAAAACGCTGCGCTGCGTGCCCGACTGGAGACGCTGACGTGTGAGCGGCGCGATGCTGCCGTGCGCAGGCTGCAGCCCCATTCCTCGAGCACTGCTCTGGTGGCGACAAATACCGCTGCCAACTCGCAGCTCGCCCTTTCCAGCTCTGCCCACGCCACTGGCACCGCGGCCGACTACACCAACGAAATTATTGAGGCGCGTCGCCAGTTAGATCAGCGTACACGGGAGCTGCAGGAGAGCCAAGATCGACTTCATCAGCTGCAGCAGTACCACCTGGATCAGCTCAGCGGCCAGTTTCGGCCCATGCTCTTTGCCGAGGACGCACTGCGCACGACGGAGAATTTTCTTGACACGGAGACGAACATGGCGGTGCGGGCAACCGTGGTGGATGCGCTGCTGGAGGTCAACGCCGCCCTAAAGCCGCTGTCTGCCAACGACACGACCCGTCCAAACTCCGCAGCGGTGCTGCCGTGTCTGGAGACGATTAACTCGCTGTGGGACCGCCTTGCGGTGCAAAATTTTGTTGTCGGCCGCATCAATCGGCTCTTCACGTGCATGTGTCCAACAGCGCCGCCTCTCACCCTCCTCAAGGACACCAATATGATGTAAACTCAGATTTGATTATTTGGTTTTTATATATCGTAAAGCGAAGAACAACATTGCAAGAAACGCTGCTGAAACCTGTTTGCAGGCTGTTGTTTTCTGCTTTTTGTAGCTGAGCTGCGTAACCTTTCTTGTACAGTATGACCATCAAACACCATTCAATCATCAAACGCTGAATTGGTAAATATATTAAAACTAAATGTATCGAGCATTGCTTTTCTTGTACAAAAGCGTTGTGGTTGGCTTTGTCACAGCAGAGTGTTTTTGGGGGGAACAAAAGGCTCTATGAGCGGATGACGGGGGCGGAGACTGTTGTCAACAACCTGCAGCTGCACTTGTCGCAGTGGAATAGTATGCAAGAAGCTAAGCAACGACGATGCGCAGATTTCCACAACTGTATTGTTTTCTATACTCCTCGCTTCATTGTTTTATCAGCATTCTACAAAGTTACCACACTAGCACTATAGGTCTAGTGCCGCATTTTCTTTTTCTCACACATATAACCCCTCTTTTCTACTCCCCTTTAGGCGGGAAAATGGAGCTGCGTAACAAGACGTTTACGCGAGCGTCGTTCGACAACACCGACGACGTCAAACAACAAATTCTGCATCTGCAAGGTATGGTTGAGCAGCTTACACGGCGATGCCGACATCTTGAAATTGCCGTGGACCGCAAGAAGGTGATCATCGACGACCTTCGCGCGCATGTTACGAGGCTGGAAGAGTTGTTTGGCAAGAGTCAGAACGACATGGCGTACGCACAGCAGCAACTCGAGTTTGTCGTCATCAGCCTTGAGCGGCAACACGGCATCGTCGCCGATCACACGGAGCAGCTGCGCCTCTTTGCAGGCGAGTCCACGCAGCGGGGCCGCACCGCGGCGGAAGGACCGGCGCAGCGGTCGATGTTGCTGCTCGTGGGCAACTGGCTCTACACTCCAGTCGTGCACTTTGCAAAAGGCATGTACTCCATCATATCCCCCATCATCAACACCGCGCAGTCGCTCTCGCTGCTCAACTCCGATGTACTGCATCGCAACGCTGCCGACCGCATTCGCTGGGGCGCGACCAAGAAGGGTGACCTGCTCGGCATGCTGCAGCGCGGTGTATTAGATCCTGATTCTGCCGCGAACCGCAAGTAGACCCCCCTTCATCACAAGGCAACCTTGTTTGTATTTTCCGCAATGCAAGAAAGCTCTTTAGATTATCTTCGTCCTATCTTCTTTTCTGCTACGTTTCCTTCTCTTGTTGCATTAGATTATTCAAATACCAAAGAAAGTAAAGAGTTTCAAAATCTCATTGTTTAAAGCTTTGAAATCTTTTCTCGATCAGCAGTTTTTTTTTTTTTAGCTTTTCTGCGGAAGACGCCGATGGAGAGTGTTCAAGAAAATGACTGGTGCGCCTCAAGAAATTTGTCAGCGATGTTCAAAAAAAAAATGGAATTACCAAAGATGAAGATACGAATAGAGCTGCTATCAAGAAACAGCTACTATGTTTTTTTTTTTCTGTTAATAATCCAATTCTGTATCATTCTGTTTTCCATTCTCTCTCATTAATACATACATCAAAAGAATACATACGCGCAACTGGTGCGTTCTACACGTAAAGTGTATTCCTTTGCTTCTCCTTCTTAGTCCCTGTAGCCATGAACACCCTCTCACAATCGCGCCACCGCGCCACTGCGGGTGCAAGCGAGTATTCCGTCTTCAACGACAGCGGCGACCTCTTAGCGCTGCGCACCGCGTGCGGCACGTTCGGCGCCGCCTGCGTGTTCATTCTTTTTATCGCCTTCTTCGTGCAACTCGCCATAGCGCTACTACGTCTGCACGCGCGGCAGGACGCGGAGAGGCGCAGCGTGACGAAGGCCGATCCCGCGCAGCGTGCCGTGCGGCATCTCGGCATCATCATGGACGGCAACCGCCGTTTCGGGAAGCGACACAGCACTGGTCAGAAAGAACCCGACCCAGCGGTACTGCAGGCTCTGCGGTCGGAGCTGTGCAGCCCTGAAGCAGCGGAGGCGTACGCCGGCGAGCAAAATGCGTCGTCGTGGCTCTCCGCACGCTACCACCACTTCATGCGGCTCATCGAGCACACCGCCTTCGACGGCCACCGCACGGGCGGCGAGAAGCTGCTGGAGGTGCTGGCGTACTGTCTGGAGGCAAACGTGGACATGGTCACGGCGTACGCTTTTTCGACGGACAACTGGCAGCGACCCGCAGCAGAGGTGGACGCGCTGATGTCGCTCTTCTTCTTTTTCTTTGACCGCATCCGCAAGGTGGCGCTGGAGAAACACATCTTTGTGCGTTTCATCTCAACGGAGCCGGAGCGCATGCCACCACGCGTGCTCGAACTGATGCAGAGCGTCGAGCGGGAGTCGCGCGCCATCCACCCGCGACGACTCACGTTAAACATCTGCGTGAGTTACAGCGGGCAGTCCGAAGTCGTCGCCGCGTGCAATCGCATTCTTGCACGTCGCCTGCAGGACTGCGGGCCGTCGCTCGCCACGCCGGTGACGCGTGAGGAGATGAGCGGCGAGATGCTCCGCAGCATCACGCAGAGCGAGTTTGAGGAGCAGGATAGAAATGTTTTCTCGAACGGCGTGTCGGCGGAGCCGGAGCTCATCCTTCGAACTAGCGGCGAGCAGCGTGTCAGCAACTTTCTTCTGTACGAGTGCGCGTATTCGGAATTTGTTTTCTTTAAAAAGACGTGGCCAGAGTTGACCCGTGATGACTTGCTCGGTGCGCTTAGCGACTACGCAAGCCGCGACAAGCGCAAAGGCAAGTAGGCAGCAAATTTGCTTTCTGTTGCACTACAGGCGCAAAGCATCATCTGCGTTGAAACTTCAACGCCGCTGGTGATTTCCGACTGCTGCTGTCATTCTTCTTTCTTATTGTGCTCTTCTTGTTGTTTGTCAATCAATTGTTGCACCATTCAGTGTCGTTTGACGTGTTTGATCTGGATGTCGATATATATCTATATTTCATATGCTTTTTTTTAGCGATTACTTAGTTGCTTTAAGCTTTCTTTTTTCCTTTTTGTTTATTTTATTGCCTCAGATATTCATTGTGTCCCCGTACAAGCAGGTGCGCTTCCTTCAATCATCATTTTTTTTTTCTAACCTGCTCCGTTGTGCTAGGAAGTGGTGCGGTGTTGTTGTTAGTCCGGACTTCACACGTAATTTATTTGCTTCTCCTGGGGGTAATGCGTTTTTTTTCTGACTTCCTCTGTTAGCTTCTGTAAGACTTTTTGCGTGCATGCAAGCATTTCGCATCGCAACTTGAAGGAGCGCGATTGCACGGAAACACTGTGCTTTTGAATGTGAAGTGGTTTCCGCCTTGATTTCAAGGGCTTTTTGCTTGTCACATCTGCAGTGAAGTAGTCCAATCTGAAATATTTGTTTCATTTGTACACTCAAAAAATTCCTAATGTTTACGTAATGGCTGTTTAAACGCTGCTTTCTGCGTATTTTGAGAATGGTTGACGAGTGCACAGTCGCCAGCAAACGCGGTGGCTTTGGTCTGTACGCCCACTTTGTCCTCTCTGCTAATTGTGTTGTTACAGAGGCGTCGTGCGCACTCGACAGGGAAACGGCAACAACGCTCTCGAACCTTGTATAGTATTACTATAATATAACTAAGCGAAATAAACCCTTGCTTTCTCTTGAACATTTTGTCATTAAAGCATTGCGAGTTCTTCTCACTGCAATGGTGGTGGAATCGCATGACATCTTGCGGCATTTTCCAATGCATGCCTCTTTGTCAGGCGTCTGTATATTTTACCTATTTTAAAATTTGTTCTTTCAAATTCTTCTGTTTCGTTAAGTTGAAGTGCTCTCGACCAGGTCAATACGCAATGAATGAAACGTGAAAGCAACTTTAGTTTTCTCGAACGAAGAGCAGTGAGCGCAACATGCTTTCGCGTGACTGAAAGATCCTAAGTTAAAAAAAAAAAAACAACAAAATGAGCAGCTGAAACAGTGAAGCTCGATAGCATATTTCATACCAAAAGGAAAACCCACTTGAAAACAGCATCGTTCAACTCTCAGACTTTCTTATCTTTCCCTTATCTTCCTTTTTACCTTTTCATCCGCTCCACCGAGCTTGCGCCTTTGCACATATTCTTTGTCTTTTTTCGGGTTCTTAAATAGCGATCTACAGATCAGCGCAATGAATTTCCTCAATGTGCCCGGCAACGGCTCTAGCCAAGGCGACGGGGTTGGCAGTGAACATAACACTTTCGCACCCAATCCACTTGTCGAGATCGAAGCGAACGACGTGACGCGCAGCGAGATGGTGCAAATTGTTGTTTCGTGGCTCATTCAGCAAGGCTTCACTTCCTCCGCACAGATGCTGCGCGAGGAGGCCACGAGCCAGTTCCGCGGAGAGCACTATCTGCGCAAGACACTGCGCACCCTTTGCCGTGCGGTGGAGGAGAGCAACTGGGACTCGGCCCAGAAAAGTCTGAAGAAGCTGCAAACGAAAGCAGCCACCAAGAGCGGCCTGCGCACCGAGGGGACGTCGCCTGTGGCGTCACTGGTTCGCTCGCTGCCCTTTTTACTGGCTCAGCAGCAGTTTCTCGAACTCGTGGAGGAGGACAACGACCAGCGCAGTTTCACCTTCTTTATGCGCACGATCAAACCGTTTGAGCGCGCCATCAGCCGTGAACACTTCCAGAAACTGACGTACCTTCTTACGTGCAAGACGGTGGCGGAGAGCAGCAACATCTACCCCGAGTACCGCGGCTGGACGGCAGAGCTGGGCCGTGCGCAGATTTTACAGCAAATACGCACGCAGATGGGCAGCGTCGACTACGCCAACTACTGCCGCCACGGCAACGTTTGCATGACGGCGCCGGTGGAGCTGACACGTCCGCTGTCGGTGATGGTGCAGCAGTCATTCTCCTTTGAGCTGATGGCGCGGCAGCACCCAGACCTGACCCGGCGCCGGCAGCGAGCCACCATCACATCGCTCTCGGCCCCGCTGGAGGCGCAGCTGCCCGCAACGGAGCCTTTTGTCTCCATCGACGTCAACGCCCTCGTGCGCAACACATTTCCCGCGATCGCACCCGGCGACGGGCGGCAGTGCATTAAGCTGACCGCCTGCCAGCCGTTCTTGAGCTACGGCGCTGTCGTGGCCGCCACCGACAGCGGGGCGGTGCTCTGGATTCCCACCGGGCCCCTCGGCGGCGCAGAGAGCGCGGCGGTGGCTGCGGGTGCGTCATCGCCGTCCCCGGCGGACGCAAGTGCGATGGACCGCCCCCACGTGTTGTACCAGTCGAAGCGGCCGATACGCGATATGCGCCGCAATGGCGCGAAGCTGCTTTGCTGGGGGAGCTCTCAGACTGTCGTGCTCAACCTGCAGTCGTTTGTGGACGGCCGCGTGGCACAGCCGGGCGGCGGCTGCGTCGACTGCGCCTTCGCCCACACGGCCGACGTGTACGCCGGCTGTTTTTTCCCCTGCGGCTCGTTGGTGGCCACCGGCATGTCGGAAGGCACCGTGACAGTCTGGGACCTTCTCACGAGCACGAAGTTGTACGAGCACCTCTTCAGCGAGTACGGCGTGGTGGCGCTGGTGGCGAACCGCACCGGCTCCAGCTACTTTGCTGCGTCAAAGGACGGCACGATTCGCGTGGTGGATGTGGCGACTGGGGTTATGACGGCTTCCCTCGTGTCACCCATCGCGATGGAGATCTGCGCCTTGGCGGTCTCGCCGTCCTCGACCTACCTGCTGACTTCGTACCGCGGCGGGACGATGCGCATGTGGGACATCTTGACCGGTGCACTCCTGCCCTATCGGTTTACCGGCACGGAGAACAACACAAAGGCGCGCTCGCCCACTGCGTTTGGCAGCAGCGACACGGAAGTCTTCTGCGGTGGCGAGGATGGCTGTCTGTACTTCTGGAATCTGCGCGCACGCGACCGCGCGGCGAAGGCGCTGGCGTCGCCGTCTCCCGCCGACGGTACCCGCAGCGGCAATTTGTACTTGTCGCTTGCAGCCGGTGCGGGCAACTTGGTGCACTACACCGCCCAGCTGCCTCTGCACCGCTCCGCGATTACAGACGTCAAAATAGATGGCGCTTTTGAAGTGAGTTGCGGAGAGGATGGGATGGTAGTGCTGTGTACCACCTGTGCAAACGTGCCCATGTGAGGAGTTGAGAAAATCTTTTTGACGCAAGTGCTGTTTAGCTTTTTCGATACAGCTTTTGTTCATGTCTTGCGTTATTTGCAGTACTTCAGCTGGTATGTACGTGTGCCGCGCTTCATTTTTCTTCTGCTTTTACTCAGACCTTTTTTTTTTCTTTAGTGTTCATCTCTTCTTACCGCTTACACAGGTGAAAAACTGCGGGAGTGTTTTGTACTTTCCTTTTACTTGCTTTATCGAGTTCAACTTCAAGTTTACATGTCTTAACATCCTTATTTGGCAATCAGGCAATGCCAAGAACCATTGAAATAGTAGCTTGTTTTCTACCTTTTCTTCCTTGCGCCAAGAAACTTTATGGTCAAAACGTGACGGAAGATTTCAACGGATCTACGTGTGTTCGTTTGCGGATTCACCACGTATAAGCAAGTGTTTGAACTAGCTGATATTATCGACGCTTTTTTATTCACCGCCCTTTGTTCTTCATTCTTACTTACTTGCACATCTCTCTCTTCTTGCTCTTTGTGTTGTTCCATCATTCATAGGCAATTTCTGCTGGCAGCAGTTCCACATAATCTAATCTTATAAAAGAACAACGTTGCACTCCAAATACTAGCGCGTCACTCCGCGACTCCTCTGCCTAAATTTCGACACGGCGTTCATCAAACTGCGGTTAACAATTAGCTTTTTTCTCTGTTTACTTCCTCTCCATGCTTCATTTGCACAGCAATCGACTCCACGCTGCCGGACCGATGGCGCCAACACAGCTGCGCGAGAACGAAGGCGCCTGTACGGCGCAGGCGCAAGTGGATGGCCATTTTGCTAAAGAAATTCTTTGTTACGCTTCGTTAAACCTTATTGACTCTGGCGCACTCGCCGCCGTGAGCCCGACCTGGCGGCTGTGCGTGGAGCTGCTGTTGGACTCTCGCTGCTCCTTAGGGAGCAACTTCACCGCTTATGGTAACGATGGCAGAGCCAGGTACGTGCTCACGACAAAGCGACCAGGTTTTGCTCACTCGCCCATCTTTAACATCGAACGCGAAGTGTTCGCAGAGCTGAGGAGTTTTGGTCGAAAGGTGTGCAACTGCTGCGATCTCTCCCTGTGGTGGGTAGAGCGAAGCGGGCTGCCGCTCGTGGTCCGTTTAGACAATAACGAAAGCACAGAGGCGCTGCGGTTGCTGAGCGACGAGCTGCGCAGTCGGGTGGAGGAGCTTCATGTGCAGCTTGGGCGGTCGGAGCGGCTTCAGTGCTCTGCCTCGTGGCTTGACAGCGTTACGGCATCGTTTAGCCGGCAGTGCAAAACCGTCATGTGCGCCTTGCCGACCTTCACTTCACTTCGCAAACTAAAAATTTCTGCTGGTAGAGAAGCGAAGCTGGGTGCGATGCAGCAGAACTGCTTCCTGCTCGCACTCTGTTCAGCGACGGCGACCCAACAGTCGCTGTGCGAAGTGACAGTGGAGGGCATCTATGCTTCTGATGTGTTGGATCACCTCGGTGCAATGCCATCCATGCAGAAACTGTCCGTCATGTGGTGCTCTACGCTCGAAGTTGTTAGTCTGACGAGCTGGACGTGCCCTTCGACGATCGACGTGTCGTACAACAGATGTCTCTCAAGTCTTCTCCACTGCTGCGGTGCCACTTCTCTCGTCACCCTATTTGCCCACCACTGCGATCTACGGCGCTTGGACAGGCTTGGTGACTGCTGTGCGCTGCGCAACGTGGATGTCTCGCACAACTCCTATTTGAGCACGCTTGCCGATCTTGCGGGATCGCGATGTCTATCTGAGGTGCGCGCGGACTTCTGCGATTTGCGCCAATTGCAATCACTGCGCACCTGTGCGCAGCTGACAAGCCTCCACATCAGCGGCAACACAAAGCTGCGCAGCTTATCTGGCTTAGCGGGTGCTCCGCGACTGACGACATTTGTCGCTGTAGGCTGTGATCTGATGAGTGTCGCCGAGCTGGGGAGCTGCCCTGAGCTTGCTGACGTAGACGTGTCAGACAACATCGGCTTGGCTGAAGTGCGAGGCATTGCAGGAGCATCAAACCTACGTGTTTTCAAAGCTCGTCGCTGCAGTCTGCACACCCTGGACGGTCTTGGCCAGTGTCGGATGCTGAGCCAGGTGGACGTGTCACGCAACGCGGCGCTGCAGCGGTTAAACGGGCTGGCGGGAGCAGAGATGCTTATTAAGCTCACCGCACCCCACTGCGACGTGCGTGACTTGAGCGGCCTTGAGGGGTGTGCACGCCTCAGCAGCATCGACGTCTCCTCCAATGCGAGGCTAGGCAATTTGTCCCTTCTTGCTTTGAATGTGTCTGTCACACATGTGAACGCGGCGAAGTGCGATCTTAACACGCTGAGGGGGTTGTCGGCGTGCCGGCAGCTCACAGAAATAGACGTGTCGAACAACACCGCTTTGCAAAGTCTTGCACCACTCGCTGGGCTGATGCGTTTGAAACGGATCATGGCATCCAGCTGCAACATCCAGTTCTTGAACGGCCTTCACACCTGCGCCAAGCTCACCTTTCTTTACGTCCCTGGCAACCGACAGTTGTGCAGCCTTTCCGAACTGGCTGGTGCTCCGTCCCTTCGTCATGTTGACGCCAGCTTCTGCAACGTTGACCCTTCAAGCCAACTTGACGGCTGCCCGGAGGCGCGCGTGGTGACGCAATGAGAGGTTCATTCGTTCTTTTTAACTTCACCTCTAGAAGAATTCCATACAACTAAATTTTTCTTCTTGTTTCCTTTTTTTTTTCACACATCACTGCTAGTACAAACGCAACGCATTAAGTGAGTTTTTTTTTTCCATTTCATCACATAACTTTTCCCCTTCCTCCTTTCCATACTATCATTGACACACGTCCCGAAGGCTGCGTGCTTTGCAGCACCGCCACTTCTGGTTTGTGTGTCGCATTTTTCGTTAGCTAGTTTTTTCTCCTCTCTTTTTTATTTTTCCTGTCTTTTTATCTCCTCTTTTTTCCTGCTTTTTAGCGGAAG
The DNA here is from genome assembly GCA_002216565.1 of Crithidia mellificae. Lineage (NCBI taxonomy): Eukaryota > Euglenozoa > Kinetoplastea > Trypanosomatida > Trypanosomatidae > Crithidia > Crithidia mellificae. The sequence goes on along the minus strand of MDUD01006314.1, from coordinate 8,805 downwards.
GCGTATTTCTTCGCTTGTTTCAATAAGCTGGGAGCCATTTTCTACTCGTTTCTTTTTTTTTTTCCTTAGGTGGCTAACGTACACGTCGTGTCTCCACGCAAAACAAAAAACAATAGAAAAATAAACCACTGACATCTGTAGAGGAACAATATCGTAAAGGGTATGGCAATGCTTCTGTTTATTTAGTGTTGAGATCATGTCTGCAGCCGTCATGTAAACAGACAAGAGCATTGAAGTTTATTGCATAATCATATTCGCCTGCTTATCCTTAACAAGTTTGACAAACAGTAAAGTTTTTTTTTTTTAGTTGCTAGACTACTACACTGCAGGAGTGATCAAAATTTGGTGCCGCATATCATTGATTTTTGTTTTCAAGCGCGTTCAAGATCCCTTATTCTCCGCCTCTAAACCTTGCAGTGCTTTTTTCAAATTTGCCTCTTTCCGCGTTTTGAGAAACATTAGTTATCCGATCGCTTTTTCCGTTTTGTAAACCGCTATTTAATTTATTCTTGTTTCTTAACGGATACTCCTTCGAACATTTACTAAATACTCAAACACACACACCACACACAAACTGTTCATATCCGCAATGTCATTTCAAGATCACATAGCAGAATTAAACGCAATCTTGTCGAATCGCAGTGATCTTTATTGCTACGCTGAAGTTTTACCGTATCTGGAAGGGGACGTCGTTGCGCAAGTAATGAGCTTTTTGCCGCTGATGGGGACCGTTTCACAAAACCCCAAGCTCGAATGCACGCTGTGTGCCGTGTCCCCTTCTATGCGCCTGGACATGGAGCTTTATCAGATAGAGCGTATTTCCTCTGAAGGCACAATTCCGCTCGAAGTGCGAGATGGTCATCTATGGCACAACATATATCAGACCAACTCGTTTTACAGCGAAGCCAAGCTAAAACACCACTTTTGGTGGGGGTTGCGGAGCGGTCTGCCGCTGCATCTTTACATCCACAATCTCTGGGCTGATAATCTCGAACATTTGAGAGGGAGCGGTGTGAGCACTCATGTGAAAGGTTTAAGCATCGAGATGCACGACGAAGCTTCTTTTTCCAATGGAGATTCTTCTTCCGACGAAGACTCCTGGGACGCTGAGCCGCGCAAAAAACTTTGCAGGACATTGTCGGAGTTCTCAAATCTTCAGCTGCTCTCCGTCTTGCATGGAAATTTTTTCTGCGAATCAATGAACTACCCATCAAAAGCCGCGCTAAAAGTTGCCGCAGATGTTTTACCAATCGCAACGCAGATGCAAATCCGCGAACTAAATCTGGAAGGTTGTTTGCATATGTCTAAACTGTCACTACTAGATGGGTTCAAGCACCTTGAAAAGCTGGAGATGCACAAATGCCAAGGAAAAATGTTGCTTGGCGTAGCGCAGTTTCCACTGCTGAGAGACCTTGACATCTCTGAGAATTTTATACTTGGTGATCTTAGTGTCTTTGCCAAGGCGCCCCGCTTGGAGGTGCTCATCGCAGAAAACTGCAAATTAAGCGGCCTCTACGGAATCGGGGATTGCCCCGCTTTGAAAACGCTGAATATTTCATACAATGGAAGCCTTCGCAGCCTCAATGGTATTGCTGGTGCGTCTCGGCTTGAAACGCTCTGCGCTTCACATTGCGCTTTGCGCAGTCTTGATGGCATCGTTGGATGTTCATCATTGAGAACGCTGGAAGTAAATTTTAACCATGAACTGCAAAGCCTCAGCGGCGTCGCTGGCGCGCCACACCTCATAAGCCTGAGTGCGGAGCGCTGCGATCTGCGCAATCTCGATGGCTTAGGCAGTAGCGTTGCACTGAGAGAGCTTGAAGTCTCATTCAATAAGCAACTTCGAAACCTGACCAGTGATGGCGGCGCACCGTGTCTGGAAACAATTAAAGCTGCGTGGTGTGGCTTGCGCAGTCTTAACGGCATTCACACCTTTCCTTTACTGAAGGAGCTCACAGTATCAGACAGTAGAGAGCTCACCACCTTATACGGACTCGCTGGTGCGCCACATCTTGAGAAACTTTCGGCGACTGGATGCGATTTGCGCGACCTCGACGGCGCTGGTAGCTGTCCACTGTTGAGAGAATTGGATGTCTCTTGGAATAACAACCTTAGCAGCCTTGATGGTCTTGCTGGCGCTCCTCACCTTGAGACACTCACAGCTCAAGATTGTTCTCTCCAGAGCGTCGACGGGATCGGAAGTTGTCCGCAATTGAAGGAAGTAAATGTCTCGTTCAACAGGCAGCTGTCGAGTATTGATGGACTTCGTGATGCGCCGCGCTTAGAAAGCTTTGCAGCTGAATATTGTGCGCTGCAAAATGCTGATGCTCTTTACAGTTGCCCAAATTTGCGATCCATAAAGTTGTGTGGTAACAGCAAAGTCAACACTGTGGCGGCTTTCGTTACCTTGAAGAATTTAAAAAAGTTGAAGTTAGGAGGGTGCAGCGTGAAGGATCTTCCTCCCTTCCCCGGTTCCGTTGAATTATTAGAATGAAGCACATCTGTGACGGGCTTTGTTGTTTACAATGTCAACATAAAAAAAGAAATAAACGACTGAGCTCTCTTAAAAAACAACAACAACAACAACGTTTTTAACTGACCTTCTATTCCTATCAGTTTTTGTTTTTAACACTTCTACAAGCATACGTGTTGCTCATCACAATTGTCAGACAGTAGTCTTAGAGTTTTGCGAGTGTTTTTATTGTCCTGACGCCGTAAGAAGTGTTTTGCTTTGCTTTCTTTCGAAAAACCCCGCGTGTTTCGTTACGCCTCAATTTTTTTTCCCGTTTTCTGACTCTCTGTTTCGATTTTTTTTCTTCGCAGTCTTTTTCTTTTCTTGTTGCAGTAAGCACAATTTTGTTGGTCTTGTTGGTGATTTGCGTCTTGTTTCTGCTGCAGTCGCATTGCTTGACCTTACCTATTTAACAAATATGCCGCTTAAAACTCAAAAGAAAAGAGTTAGCTGAGGCTGAAGCTTCCCAATTTGTTGTTTCTCGCCTCCAGACTAATTTTTCATTTGTTTTCAGAACGATATTTCCTATCAATTTTGAAGTTTTAAGTTGATATTTTGCTTTTCCCTTTTTCAAAGCATCCCTGCCGACCTTCATTGTATTGGCTGCGAACCCCTTTTTTTTTTTAAAGCCTGAACGAGGAATGATTGGATGAATGCATGGGATGAATAGTAAATTTAGGAGGTAGTAATTTTTTAACATTTTCTCTTCTTCTAACACCTATCGACAGTCTTCGCTGTCAATTTCTTTTTCTTTTCGTTCAACTCAAACACACGCCGTACCACAAGGCTTCACCTATCATACGTACACACACGTTCATTCATTTTACACATGTAACAATGCGTACCACTGCAATTGTTTATACCTCAAAAGACGGGCCCACAGTTGACGCTCACTGAGGGCAAATGGAAGGTGATTGAGGAAGCGGTGCGCAAATTATATATTTTGAATTGCACCGTGAGGCAAAGCTCTCTCTGTGGTATCCAAAAAGCCCGAATGGTGACGCATTCGCTTTCGACACAGACGCATACGTGCGCACCCGGAATATAATATTTTTATCTTTGACGTGCAGTGGCACCGTCGCCCTTGATTCTCTCCGGATGGCAAAACCATCTCCTTCGCAGATGCCCGCTTGAGCGTTTGTGACTTTCAAAGTCCCAGCGACAAGGTTTTTTTTTTCAGTGAATCTAAATATCTTGAGGCTGTACAAGCACACACTCGCATGGGAGAACACTTCTAAGTTGTTTTTTACGAGGGCGGAAGGTGGGGCAGAGCGCTGGGTACTGCATTCGAAGATCTGCAGCACGAAGCAGTTTAGGCTAACGGAAAGGTCGGACGCCTTGGGAGACAGGGAAACACATTCTCATATTCTGCGAGGACCAAGATGGATGTCGCAGCAGGTAGGATCGTTTTAAACGCTTATGCAGAGTACCTCACTGTAAAAAGGGGGACTTGCCGCGGTCGAGTGCGTTCTTCGACAGGGTGACTTACGGACCTCAAAAGGGCAGACGTGCTTAAGCAACCTCGCGCACGAACATCGCTGCTCTAAAGGCGTATGGTGCTGCCGGGAGGGCGAGGTTTTGTGGAGCTCGACGCAGACACACATGTCCGTGGAGCACGCCGGAAAAAAGAGAAGCGAACCTCATTGTTGAGGATGCCACCGGCGCAAAACAGAATCCCGTCTTTTGGTTAAAGACGCAGAAGTTAACACTCAATGTTTGCTAGCCACGCTAGCGCTCTTTTTCCGAAGCGGAGCTTGCACGGGCGCGCGCGCAAAGTTGCAAACAGTTAAACGTGCGGCGAGATCAGTTTTTTAAACAATGATAGGACTTTCCGCTCCGAGAACGCGGCGTTGCAAAAAAAAAAAAAACCAAAAGAAAAACAAGGCTCGATTGAGACGGGCAATAGGTTGTGCACGGCGAGAGTTATGCTTAGCAGCGGTCCTCATCGGAACGCAACTGCACGCTGAAAAAAGATGTTGTCGAGATATGAGTTACTATCGCGTTGTCGTGGTGTTCAAACAAAGGATGCTTGCTGAAGAGCGAGGCGCTGCAGGCACAAAAAGCGCAGCGAGCTTTCTAAACTCTTGAAAAAAAGTCTGGGGGCGTCTTGTAAGACAAACGGGGGCCTCCTTCAGAAGTGGAAGGGGATGGCACGAAGCTTGCAGCAGCCGCAGCGGCGGGAAAAAGAAAAAAACCTCAGGCAAAGTACTAATTCTGGTGTCGTCAAAGGGCTCGGGGTCCTCAGAGGAGGAGGTCGGAGTTGCGGGGGTGGCCGCCAAGCGGGCACGTAACACAGAGAGCAGGGACGGCCTTTCACACCAGTGTCTTCACCACGGGAGAGGAATCCCTAGGCCCTGAGGCAGCAAAGCGCGTCGCGAAACGGATACCGATGTGGTCCACGCGCCGGCACAAAAGAATACACCACCTTCGCCACCGGTGCAGATTTATGTCACGGGAGAGGGCTTCGGACCCTTTCGTCTACAGCCGAAGGGCGTCGTACCAGGACGACCCGGAGCGGGATGCTCCGGTTTTCTCACGCCCGCAGCCAGGTTTATCCACTTATCCTCCTCAAAGCGGCCAAGCGGAAAAAATCCCGAGCGGGAGTTTTTGGCATTTGCGCCGAACCAGTTTTCCTCAGCCCTATCGATGTCACCCGCGCGGAGGTGTTTTCTCAGCGTAAAGGATTCGATGCCGGGCTCATTGGCTTCTTCCTTAAAGTGGGCAGTTTGCCCAGCGAGTCGAGCAACGACGGATGAGCAGGCACGACGACGATCGGATGTTTCAAAACGGGCATGACCGAAGACTGCCCAGTCTTTGTTCCCTTTGGCTTTCGCGATGGGTCGAGGGTGGTGGGAAAATTTCAATGCATTCATGACGACGCCCGTGGCAACGGCGCCGGCCACAGCAGTGGAGAACCTTTCGTGCTTCGTGTGCGCCACATTCCGTGTTTTTCGGGGTTTCCAGAATAAAGAGACTTTTGGCGTATGGCGTGCGTTTCTGCCGCAAAGATGGAGTCGATGCTTTCGACACTATTGAGGTGGGGGTGGTGTTGCCTGTTCAGAGGGGGGCTCGTGATTTCTACTCATATCAAAAAAAAAATTTTCTTAAGACTTTGAGGTACCATGTGTACGGGGAGCTCGGCGAAGATTGCCGCGGCATCGTTGTCGACCGTGGCGCAAACGGTAGGGGCAACAAAAAAGCGAAACTGGGGGTGGCGGTTCGGCGGGGCAAAAGAATCTCCATATTGCCTAGCCTCAAAAAAGGAAGGGGGGCGGTCGGCTAGGAAGACTTGAATGATTTGCTTAATGGGGCTGAGCAGCGAACGCACAACAACAGCACAATTAGAAAGAGTGCGGAATGACAGAGGGCGTGGGTACGGGAGGAAAACAAAATCCCAAGTGTTACGTGGCCGAAGGCACCCCACAGCTTTGTTTCACAGCGCAAGCCTTTTTGCCGCGTGAGCAAAGAGTTAGACGGCACAAACATACCGCCACGGCCTTCACGGCCAATACCCTGGCCCCCCTACTTGGGGGCCAAAAAAATTCCCGAAAGGCATCCGGAGTCGTCGAAACAGGACCCCGTCCAGACAGACGCAGCGTAGTGGCGAGCGCGGGGCCGGCGCAGATGGTGGTTGTGCCGGGTGGCAGCCAGGAGGCGACACTACTTGGACGAGCTGAGCGATCCAGGGCCACAAAGCAAATGAAGAAACGCTGCCTCAGTAAATGTCTCTACGCTCAAGATCTCGGGGCCATAGGCGCGTTCCCAGAAAGCATCGGTCCCTTATCTCGGTGCGTGGCTTTTCTCGCAGCGCACCAGCTGGCTTCCAGCCGCCAGTCAATTGCCTCATTGGTGGAGCCTTTGTGCCTAAAAGCCGACGGGTGAGCTGCGATGCGCGGGCATCTTGGTTTGGGAGGAGGAGGGGGAGGGGGTGCGGGGGCAAATCTCCAGTTCCCTCCCAGCGATGTGCGTGAAAGGTTTGGGCAAAGAAAGAAAACTGGCGATGACGCCAGTTCGCCAAGGGAGGTAATGCTTTTCAAAGATTGCTTGACGACCCGAAACGCCTCAAAGAAGCCGGAGAAGCTCTGATGTTCCAAGTGGTGTGGCTGGCAGCAGGCCGCTGGTCGGGCGTGGGGTTCTTTCCACTGCCGGCTCTTTTCCAGGAATACGTGGTGGGTCCATCACTTCTCATTGTCGATTTTTTGGTATCCTCCAAAGACCTTTCAAAAGCGAATCGGGCCGTGCGGGCCGATGCGTGGCAATGGACAGTCAGGGTGCAGAGGTAATCCAAGCCTGCCAGAAAAATTTCTCTAAAGCAAGACGAGCCGATTGCGCGGAAAACAGCAGCGCAGAATGGAGCAGCTGATCAGACAGAACGGTTGTATCACACACGCACTCGGCCAAGCGTGGCATGCTGGAACGCGCGGCGAGGAGGGTCTGTCAACAGATGGCGGAAAAACCAGCAGGCCCAAATTTAATGTCCGCACGCTGAGGGAGCACGGGGGCAATCCGAGGGCGATGTCCCGCAGCACGACGCATTACTTGCCGGCGCACGCTGCCTTCCGCCCAAAGGGGCGATGGCAACAACAAGTTTTATGGCGCAACCGTTCCGGCCGTTGAGGTAAAATGGGACGGGTCGTCGGCGAAACCAATGGTGGCGCGGGTACAAGCCGCTTCTCGCCACGCACTTCAGCGGCGGCATAAGGAATTACACGTCGTCACGCTGGGGCTGGCCTGAACGCTGCCGCTTTGAGAGAAATTCTCCGTTTTCCCTGGTGCGCTTGCGCCGGATTCTCAAGTGCATGGGCGGTTCGTTGAAAAGACAATTTGGCGCTGTGTTTCGTCAAAGCGTGGGTGTGTTACCTCCAGCGCCAGTGCGTGGCTGCTGCGGTCTTCTTTATAGCAAAGGTGAGGCTTTGCTGACCTGCGCAAAAAAAAATTTTGAAACAACAGGAGGGGCTCCTACAATCAAATGGTTTTGTTGTTTTTGGTGGCGAGAAGGGCAAATAAAGGGGACGCGCGTGTGGAGACTTTTTGTCACCTGGGGAAAGGACAAAAACGTATCCAGCGTCGACAGATTATGGGTTATAATAGCGCCTTATTTGGATTGTTCAAAATACGGCTCTACGGAAGCCAGCGGGGCTTGTCGACTTTGAAGGCATCGCTTTTTCTAATTAGAGAATTCAGCAGTTTTTGCAAATTTCCAGTACTTTGCCTGTGCCGTGACGGTTCCAGGGGTCTTGTTGTGAATTTGTGCCGTCATCTGCCTTCTCTTTGCTTTTGCCTTCTTCCCCTTTCGCCTTTTTATTCCTTTTAAATCATCTGCAGTGGCTTGTCCTGGCGCGTTCTGTGATCTCTTTGAAAGGGTTTTTTTAAGGAGATCAGAAACCATATTTTTTAGGGTTAAAAACTAAATTTTAGGGATGGGAAATCGCTGCCGGTTCCGCTATGTAACATGAAAGATAGGGGGCCGGGAAGACAAAAAAAAAGAAGTTTCGAAACCACACAGGTCCTTAACTAGCTTGACTCTAAAAAGCGGCGTGTGGGTGATCCAAAGAAATACTTAACCGACTACTTTTTTTTTCTCGGAGATATCAACGGTTTTTGGTTTTTTTTTACTGGTTTGAATTCGTGGCTGGTGGAACTGGCTGCTTGCAAGTTTGGGGCTTGTCTGAGGCTCTTCAGTTCTTGGCTCTTTGGTCGCGAGTGGTGGGAAAAGGGGCGGGGTGGTGGGAAACGAAAAGCAGACCCAATAATGGAACTTGCTAAAGACTAAGACAAAAAACGGAGGGAATTTGTGGGGACAAAAAGAAAACGTTCCACTCCTTCTCATTTTCTCTGCCGCAGCGTTTCGAAAAAAGGCAAAGCAGAAAGGGAAAAAGATCAGTGGCAAGCCTGATTGCCATCGTTTGCCTTTGTCTGCGCGCCGACACGAAAGTACAAAAACAAAAGGAGAAACCCTCAAAAACAATTGCGTTGGGGTTCTAAAAAAAAAAAGAAAAAAAAAGGTGGGAAAAAAGACGTAAGCGTGTCTTGTTTCAATTAACAAAAATAATTTTTTTTAATCTTCAAATTTAAAGAATGAGGCGTTGAAGATGCTAAAGTAAACCGCTGGTGGTTGTAAGCCAAATCATAAAGGATTGATAGGTTGACTGTTTTTCTAAATGCTGCTATGTTGCATATTGCGCTTTGTAATGTTTTAATTGCCCGTCTAGTGCTCCATGCTTGTGGTTTGCGCGCAGCTGAGATGGCGGTGTTTTGAGGTAGTTTCGTGGTTTGATTGCCTTTGTCAAGCG
>MDUD01006310.1:5597-21459 GCA_002216565.1 Crithidia mellificae | reverse complement strand
GTTGCGGCTTTGGAGCGCCGTAAGGGTCGTACCCGGCCGACGCGCGTGGCGGCGAGGCAGCAGAGCTGGTGGTTGAAGAAGCACGCGCGCCGGGCTGACCCGCGGTGGCCGCGCCGTTTCCGTACAGGTAACCCGCGTTGGCCGCCGGCGCACTGGGAGTGGGGTTTTGGCTCGGATAGCCGTAGCTGCCGTAGGCGTAGGCGGAGGGCGAGGCGGTCGTACCCGCCGGCGCCGTTGCAGGCGCCGGGGCGGAAGGCTGCCGCTGCGGTGCGGCCGGCTGTCCGTAGTAGCTGCTCTGGCCACCGTAGCCTTGATTAGGGTCGTAGTGTCCGGCCCCTCCGCTGGCTGGCGCGGCGTTGTTGAGGGGGGTGGCTCTGGTTTGGGCTGGGGCGGGGTTGGCTGCGCTGGTGGACGAGCCGTAAGCGCCGTAACCACCGTAAGTGGTCGCGTACGGGTTCGACTGATCGCCTGGGTTGTACATATTTGCTTTTTTGAGGGATGCAATGCGTGTTATGGGAATAAAATTCTTGGACAGTCACGTCAAGCACACACGCAGGAGAAGGAAATACTGCACTCGCAGTCAAAAGCTATCGCAGACACGGAGGAGCAGTATAGCTCTTGCTATGCTAGAATTTTGATGTTCAATTACCTCACCGAAATGGGCGTGTTGAAAAAAAATTTTCTCTGGCACACCGAGACGAAACAAGGAAACGCGGAGAAAGCAAAAAAGAAAACGATTAGATTGCATTGCGAGAATTTTCTGAGTGGTTCGCGAAAGGCTTAACGTGTAAAGAAACAATTCAACCAGCCCCCGTTGCCCCACACTCACCGCAGCAAACAAGTGCCTGGAAAAGAGGGAACGTTCAACGTAGGGTTTGCATTTAAGAAGACCCTAAAGAGTCACGTCAAGAAACGTTGACAAGGCAACACAGGATAGTTTGTCAATTTTGCCTTTTTTTAAGAAAAATCAATTGGGGTTTTTTTGGCTTTGTTTATCAACAGAGTGAAGAAAAGAAGTCTAGTGTTGCAAAAGAAACTAATTTTTACATCAGAATACTGGTGGAAGATAAAATATTTTACATTGGCAACCGGTGGTTAGCATGACGAAGAAAAACAAAAACATTCCACAGCACCGCATACATTTGGAAGCAGAAAAAGGCAAAACAGGTTTTTTTTTTTAAGGGACAGACTTTGGTTAGCGGCAAGAGCTTGTACTCAATGAGCACGCCTCCCTACAGAGTGTGCGGCACTTACCACTACAGCTCCGTGTCGCGGCTGTCTCCCCGCACGACGACGTAGGTGGGCGGCACCGTGGGGTCGCCCTCCACCACAATCGCAAAGAGCGACTCATAGCGGATGTTGGAGAACTCGCTAAAGTCTACCCGCACCTTCACCTCGCCCGGCTCCCCGCCCAAGGAGGCGGCTGGCAGAATACCACTTGACGGCGACACCACAAACTGCGAAGGGTCGTCCACGTAGATGAGTCCGGCACGCCCTTCTGCGGGTGGTGCGGCAGCGGGCATCTGCACCACCGCCTTCACCTTGTGCGACAACGTCCGGTGCGCGTCGTCGCCGCCACCGCCCGCCACGCCGACCGTCGTCTTCATCATCGCCATCGCGGCGGTGGAGCCTGCCGCACCAACGTGCGCGGCCCCCGTCGAAGAAAATGTGTTTGACGCAGCAGGGGCCGCGCGGCGCAGCTGCAGCGCCTCGTCCTGTTGCTGCGGGGCACGAAAGCTGTTCATCATGGTGTGGCAGAACGCGTCGGCGGTGTCGGGGGCGACGGGGGAGATGCGGAAGCGCGCCGCGGCGGCGCTTGCGTTGTACAGGGTAAAGGTCTGGGTGTAGGCCACCTGCGGGCGGCCATCGTGGCGCGCCTGACCTGGGCGGAACCACACCACACTAGGACGGCACTCTACGGACGGCTTCGTGAGTGGGACGCGCAGCGGCAGCAACTGCGCAGGAATGTGCTCCTCAGCCGTTGCCAGAGAGCTGGCGCAGGTGGGCAGAAACTGCACCTTGAGTACGCCCTCCACTGCCTCTTTCGCTGCGTGCTTGTCGACAGCGAAGTCCTCTTGCCGCGTTTGGTTGAGATGGTCAGCATCGCACTGCACGAGTTGCTGCTCCCACGCGGCACTGCGCGTCTGCGCGTCCACCGTCACATCCAGGGCATCCATGCTGTCCAGTGTGTACACGTGCGCGTCGCTATCTATTACTGCGTCGGGCGTGTGGCTCGATGCATCTCGAGCCGCGCTCCCTGCTGCACTCGTGAAAACTTCTCTAGCCTCGTCGTGGCCGGACTGCCATAGCGCGCACTTCACAATAGAGAAGAGCTGATCTGACGTGGCGGCAACGCAGCCTTCGTAGGGAGGGGGAGGAGCAAAAGAGAGGGCGAAGCGCAGTGGCGCGCTGTTGCGGTTTGTCAGTCGCACGGTGCGCGTGCAGCGTGGCGCCGACGCCGACGTGCCCGCCACCGCCGCCGCAGCGCTCGGCTGCTCAGTGCGCGGGACAGCGGGGAACTCGACACATTTCTCGGACGGCTCAATGGTGAGGTGTGGCCGCCCGCAGCGCGCGCGCAGCCGCAGCTCGATGGAAGAGAAGTACTTGTTGCCTTCTGTCTGCAGTGTTTCCCGTCGACTCTGGATGAACTCGAGCAGCGCCTGCCGCTCTTCTGCCTCTCGCAGGAGCACCTCAAGCGATGGCGCCGCCGCTGCAACGGTGGTCGCTCCCTTTGCAGCACCACCGCCCTTGTGCTTCTGCGCTGATGGTGCAAACGTTGTTGCGTCAATCAGCGAGTCGTCGTCGTCGTCATCGCTCGAAGGCGTCACCTTGGTGTTCTGCTTGCCCACGGCTGCGGCACCACCACCACTACCACTGCGGTCTTCATCGCGTCGCGCAGCCCCGCCCACGCCGGTGCCATTGCTTCCGGGCGTTGGGGTTGCCGCGGCGGCAGCCTGGCTCGCCTTGTACCGATCCAAGATGCGCTGCTCCGCCTCTGTTGGCCAGACAATGCGCCCCCGCCGTACGACTCGGCCATCAGGCCGTGTACGCAGCGGACGCAGAACCTTCACCTGCGTCGCCGAGAAACCACTGCCGTTGTGGCTGCTGCTACTCGTGCCGCCAGCCTTGCCGCCTCCACTGCTCTTGCCAGCGCCTGTCGCCTTCAACCCTGCGTCCGTGCCGGTCAGCGGCCGGGCCACCCGCTGAGACGGGTAGCGATCGGCATGAAGCGTGTAAAACTCATCCACCAGGAATATGTCGTTTGCTTCGCTCTGCGCCAGTACGGCGTTGATGCACACACTACCCTGCCACCAACGCTCTGTCGGCGGCAGCATCGCCTCCTCATCCCCCTCGCTGTCCTCCCGGCCCGCACGGGCTCGTGCGGCGGTGACGGCGCCTCCGTCGCGCCTCTCCGCCGCGGTGTTCCTCGCCCCCGCCTGCCGCTCCCTGCCGTCCCCGCTGCCCCCACCTTCCGACAGACCGGCGTTCGGCGTGAACTCCAGCACAACCTCGCGCCGCGCGTGGGCTGGGATGCACAGCTGCACCGGCAGCGCCGTCACCCGTCCAACCCGGCTGCCCTCGCGCTCCTTGTCTGCGGTGGTCATGGTCAGCAGCTTCAGCTCCACCGCCTCCGCCGGGGCGTCGGGGTTTACGGCGTGGACAGCCATGCCCAATGGACAGGGAAACGCCTCCACCGTTACGTCCATGTCGCGCGAGACACGATTGATTAGACGGATGGTGCGCCGCGACGACCCGAGCGGGGCGATCACGGGTGGCATCAGAAGCACGTCCTCCCCCTCACGTCCGCCGTCCTTCGTGAGCCCTGAGGTGGTGGCATCGAGCACGATGGGTTTGCCATAGACTTCGTACTCCACCGGAATCTGCAGTAGCGGCAGGCTGGGGTCCGCCTGCACGCACAGGTGCTCCAAGTACCGCCCGGGCAGCGCACACCAGAGATCAACAGGGATGTGCACCGTGCCGTGGGACTGCAGGACACCTGCGAGGGTGGACAGCAGCGTGGCACAGCCGGAGCCGTCGCCGAGCACCTTCTGCGCCGCCTCCAGAATCTGCCGCTGCGCCTGCTGCGCTGTCGCCCCGCCGTTGACAGTGGCAGTCCAGAAGGCCGGCAGCGTGATGGCGGCATCATCCCTCGTGGCCGCGCCGGCAGCTGCAGCGGCGCCACCGACGCTGCTGCTGACATGATCACCCTCAACTGCCCGTCCTACATGGCTTTGCACGTCGCTTTTCTTCGCCGTGGAGGTGGTACTCGCCTTGACCGAAGCCTTCTTCTGCTTCTCTTCCAGAATGCGCTGTGCACCGATGCTCTCCATCGGCTGCGGGGCGTACCGCTGCGCTGCCACCGTGAACACCGCCTCTCCGCCTGTGTAACTTCGCAGGACGAGGTTGACCGTGCGCCGTGACAGCGGCAGGTCGTCCGGCATGACATCCACCAGGTGCGCTGGGCTGCAGTAGGGCCGCGTCGACGCCGTCCTCGCCTCCACCTTCGGGGCGGTGGTGCTGGACAGCGTCCCGATAAGCCCGACCGTGTCGGCGTGCGTCGTCTCCGCGTCGTTGCGCTCGTGCGCTGCGAGGGCCGCCTCGAAGGCATTTAACAGCAGAGCGCGAATGTAATCTGCGACGGGGAGCGGGGTGGGTAAGGATGGAGACGCAATTGAAGAAGACGACGACGGCGGAGGTGGATCTGCCACGACGTCGACCGAGACCGAGAGCTTCTCCACGGCGTCGCAGCGCACCTCCACCAGTAACGTCTGGCGGCTGCGCTTTGAGACGAGGCCGAGCAAGGTGGAGTAGCAGTCCTCCATCGCCTCCTTCGGCTTCGCAACGGAGAAGGCGCCGTCGCCCCCGCCCTCGTGGGTGGGCTGGCGACTGGGCCCTGACCCTGGTGGGGGCTGCACGGCTTGGAAGCGGCAGCGCACCGGCACCTCCAGCTGCTCCCCGGCACGTAGCACAAAGTCCTTCGCGTACTCCATCTCCATGTACGGTGGCAGCGGGGTGGCGGGGGTCACCGTGAACTCTGTGTCGATGGCAGACCGATTGGAGACGCGGAAGGTTCCGGTCTGCCACACCCCTTCCGGCACCACGCCGAACTGCACCACTGGGGCGTCGACCACGAGCAAGGGCTGCTGAATGGTCGCCCGCGTCTCCACCGCGATGGCGGCGCCGCCGTCCCGCACGGTGAGCTCGAAGAACGTCTGCGCGTCTTCGGTCGAGACGGCTTTGCGGTACACCGTCACCTCCACTGTGTTGCCGGCCCCAAGGCGGAACGACTCGGGAATGAAGACGAAGCGCGGCGGGTGCCGCATGAGGGGGTCGCACAGGTCGAACACGACGGGGACGGAGTTGGGGTTGGACACCGTAAAGGACGCCGCGGCCTCCTGGCCCAGCTCGATGAGGCCAAAATCGAGCAGGTCGGTGCTCGCCTTCACGGTGGCGCCGACGCCGGTGGCGGTGACGTTGATGGCGTAGCAGCCGCCCTCCTCGATGATGCGCAGCGCGTCCTCTGCGGGGCTGCGTGAGAGGGCCGTGACGGCGTTCACGACGTTGACCGACGCAGCCGTCGCGCCGGTCACCACACGACGCTCGCTGAGGCGGCGGCTACCCAGCGGCACTTCCTCCGGCGAGAGCTGCTGCGCCGATGGCGACATCGGTCGACGCCGGCCTGCCGGCACACCGCCGCCGTGGACAGATCCAGGTGACGTCAACACTTGCTGCGCCTGTTGCTGCTGTCGTCGCTGCGAGCTCGCCGGGCGTGTCGACATCGACGGCCGCCGCGACGCCGATGTGGTGCGGATGGCGGGCCCGGCGGTGGCGAGTAAGGCGCGCAGCTGCTCCGCCGCTGGAATCCAGCACGGCACGACCGCGTAGTGCGGCCCGCACGCCTCCACCGTGAAGTGCACTGTAATGCTGACGGTGCTGTGCGCTGGAATGGTACCTTTGCGTGGCTGGCACTGCACCGCGATGCCGTCGCTGACGGGGAAGTAGCCACGCCACCGCTCAAAGGTGGACGTGGTGGGCGCCAGCACCGGCGCGGACCCGTTTGCGGGCCCGTAGAGGCTGGATAAAAATGACGGTTGCCGCAGCGTGCTGACAAACTCGGCCTCGGTCGGGTCCAGCACGAACTGCAGCGCCACAGGGGCGTTGTTGTGCAGCGTGACGGTGCGGGTGTGCCGGCACCGCAGCAGGCACTCCACCCGCTCCTCCACCACCGCCGGCGCGATGGTGAGCGACGGCAGTGACGGTTGCTGGTAGGTGAGAAAGCTGGTGGCAAAGACACCGGGGCTGCTGCGGCTGCTGGTGCTGCCCTCCGTGCCGTCATTGGGCGTCGTACTCGGCACCGCCACCTCATCCTTCTGTTCATTTGAGCTGCGCTGGAAGCGCGTGAAGGCTGTGACTGGATCAAGATAAGCCACTTGCAGTGCGTCGAAGGGAGGCGGTAGAGGTGCTTTGCTCTGCTCTCGCTGCGGTTGCTGCGACGACGACGGAGGCGGAGCGATACAGGGGATGGGACGGCTGCGCTGGTAGAACTCGAGCACTTCGGCATCAACAAAAGCCAGCTTGTCGCCGTTCTCCGGTGCTGCCGGGTCGGGCATCTCGTCAAGAAACAAATTGTACAGCGTCTGGAGTGGCTGCAGGGTCGCGGGCGTTACGGTGAGCGTGAAGGCACTCGTGCTGAAGGGCGGAAGGACGCCGGAGGCGGGCGTGATGAACGACTTGGCGGCCAGCGTGGCCACTCGCGCGCCAGCGTCAGAGGACGAAGTGAGCAGTGGGGGTGGCGTGTCCGCCACCCCGCGCCCGCCGGCCTCGTCCTCGGCGTCTGCGAGCCGTGGGACGTCGCTGTCGCCCTCCCAGTGGAACGCCAGCGGCACGGCGCACTCGTTGCACACCGTCACCGCCACCTCCGCCGGGACGCCGGGCATCGTGTCTTTCAGAATGGTGTGCAGCGGCGCCTCGGTGGGGTGGACCCGCCACTGCGGCAGCGCACCGTCCCGCAGCGCCACCGTCTGGGCTGCCAGTGCGGCGATGCTGACGTGCGGCACGACACCGCCGCCGCGGAGCTCCACGTGGTGCTCGGCGAGGACGGGGCTGCCGGCGTCGTCGCTGGCACGCACCGCCACCGTCAGCGTCGCCTCGCACAGGCCCTGCTTCAGAGGGCTGAAAATGACGTGCAGCGCGACGGCGTGGGCGGGTGGCAGCAACGTCGCGGCGGCCGGGGCCAGCGAGACGGCGAACTCCGGCGAGGAGCTGAGCACGTTGACAACGGCGGTCGAGCCGGTGTTCTCGAGGAAAAGCGTCTGCTGCACCTGCGCCAGCACCAGGACCTCGCCGAACTCGACCGCCTCGCCACCGTCCACGTGCAACGCCGCGGCGCGCGACGGCAGGGCGTCGTGCGAGACGAGCTGGCCGGACGCGAACACCTCGGCCGACACCGTGCTCTCCACCCCTGCGTCGCTGAGGACGAGGATGTCCGTTGCGGTGTCGCTGTCGAGCACCACCAGCTTGTCCTTCGCTCCGTCACTTCCCGCGCCTGCCTGCCGCCACCACTCGAAGTGCGGCAGTACCACCTGCCCTTTGATTGGGATGGACATAAACTGCCACTGCGCCCCCTCGCTCAGGCGGTCGTTCAGCTCCCGCGCCACACCCATTTCCAGCGTCGCCGCCACCGCTGCCGTCGCCGCGTCGATGGCGTCTGGGCAGAAAACCACCTCCACCTCGACAAAGCCGCCACAGTTCAGCGGCGTCTCCGGCGGCACAGCGTCCGCGGCGGCGGCGGCGCTGTCAGACCCGGCAGCGGGGGCGATGCGGGTGCACGTGTAAGTGAGCCACGGGTGCGTCGACGCCTTCAGCCGCAGTCGGGTGCGGTACGCGTTGCGGTTAACAAAGCGCAGCGTCTGACGAACCGGCTGCCCAGCAAAGGTGGAAAATTGAAGCCCCCTGTCTTTGGCGGTGCAATCAATGCCAGTGAGGGCACTTGGTCCTTTCGTGTTAACAGCAGGATTGGTGACCGCAGCGCCTCCGCCACCACGTGTGCTCGTCTTCGCCGCAGACGGCTTCGACGGTGCACCGCTGCTGCGATTCTTGCTGTTGTTGTTGCTTCGCGGGCCACGCCCGCTGCTCCTGTCCCTCTCGCCACTCATCGCGGTGTGGCGAGTCGTGCCCGCGGCCGCCTCTAACTTTCGCAGCGCGGGTGAGGATTGCGCAAAGCGCTGCTCCGTGCCTTCCTCTGTCTCCTCCCTAAGTGCGTGGGCGGAGGAGCTCAAAGGCGATCCAGCGGCGGTGTAGTCGTGCGAGGACGCTGCGTGGATGGGTGGCAACCACCCGGACGCGCTGTAGTCGCCACCGGTGCCTCCGTCGTTTCTTTCGAAGGTACGCTTTGACGTCTGGCCGGGCACGTGGGTGCGCAGCATCGCCTGCAGGGTCTGCTCCGCGGTGGTCGGTGCTGTTGCTGCTGATCCGCCAGGCGACGCACTCGCAGCCGCCTCTCTGTCGTCCTCTTTTGCGCTGCCGCTTGCACGCGCTGCGGCGTTGTCGGCGCTCTTGATCTTTTGATCCTCTGCGGTGGGAAAGGCGTTGGTCATGGCCGGCCGGTAGCCGTACTCCTTCATGAGCATTTCGTTGTACTCGACTGCAAATTGATGGGCATCGATGAGGAACGGAGGCGGACGCGCGGCGGCCGTGGTGTTCTGCTCCCCTCTCTCCCCGGCGTCCACGACGACATCCGGCTTGCGACCGCCGATGCTGTGCGTGCGAGACCGATTCCCCGCAGGCCCTGGCTTTCCCCCACGCGCAGAGGAGCGACCGACTGACTTCTTTGTGCGGATGGACCGGTTGCTGCCACGCTCTGACGCCGCGCGGCTCATCGATGACCCGCCGGCCGTCCCATCGCGCTTCGTCGGCGAGGCCGCCCCCGACCGCTTCGACGGTGAAGAAGGCGAGGAGGTGAGAAGCTTGGCGGTGGGGACGGCTTTTGGTGGCACCGGTGGTGCCTCCAGCACCTCCCCCAGCGCGTAGGACGCCAGCGGCCGGCTCGTGAAGCGCTGCAGCTCGTGTGCTTCTTTCTCCAAGTACGCTTTCACGTGTTTCTGTGTCGTCGCTAGCAGAGTCGAGTAGCGAGTGGCGAGCTGCCGGGCCGGCTGGCGGTCTTGCGCGGCGAGGGCAGCCTGGATGTGCTGCTGCAACAACACCTCGCGCCGCGCCGACACCATCGCCACCTCTGCCTGCAGCTGCTGCTGTGCCTGCTTATTCTTCTGGCGCTTGACGACGCTGCCGCCAGCGGAGGAGGCGGGGGCGGCGGTGCCCGGCGACCCGGTGGCCGTGGCGGCTGACCACGGCGTGGCCGTCACCTCCGACAGCAAGGGGTACACATCAGGGTAGTCGCGCTGAATCTGCAAGTCCACCTCTGCCCTGCACCTCGCCTCCAACTCGTGCTGTGCCTGGCCATCTGTGGCGTCGTGCTGCTGCTGCAGCTCTTCCAACTCCTCAAACTCTGCGGCAAAGCAGTGGTAGGCGCTGGGTGCCCAGGAGGACAGAATGGTGAGATTGTCCTCTTCGCTCTCCGTCATCGCGCCAGTTTCCATCGTAAGTCAAAAGGCTTTCAACCAAAGAGATGGTGGTTGAAAACAAGTAGGATATTCAAGGTATTTGTTGTTTTTTATTGTGTGTGTGTGTGTGTGCGTGCTTGAATTTAAGTCTCAAAAACATTCGACAATGCCAAGCAAGTGAGTTGGCGCAGCCTTGCTTTGCAATCCCTCTATCTTGTGGCAGGGAAATATTTAAGGTTTTCCTTCCTTGGAATTCGGGGAAAAGGGAGTTTTGCACAGAAGAGAGAAAAAAAAGGAGGCAAAGCAGGGAAAAGAGTTTCTGAGCTGAAATTGGGGCCAAAAGCATCCAACGCGTTCACCATAGACTTCTCGCAAGCGTCAAGGCAAAGAATGCAGCGGATGATGATTATTTTTTCTCACTGAGGATACGCTTTTCCGCGCCTGAATCCACATAAGCAAAACGAAAAGAAATGGTAGCATTTATCAAACTCTATACTCCATCCTTGTAGTTTAGCGCGCTGTCGTGTCTCTCTTGGTTGTTAATCTAATTCTCTAATCTTACAGTTTAGTGCGAATGTAAATGAGTAATTGGATTTTTGCTGAGCGGCAAAGCCCGTCTATGCGTGCAACGGACGCTACAGATAGTAAAGGTACACTGTCCACCTAATCACACGGCACAAAATTGCCAACGGTCTTGTGGCAGCAGAAAGCGTCACTTTGCCTCCGCTTCCTGTTTTGAAAAAAGGCCGGAAGAAGAAAGGTGTCACATTTAATGTTGGGTTGCTGACGTGGATAAAAGATTGCAGCGAGATTTGTGTCACCTGGTCGCGCCAGAAGAGCTGTCGGCGTGAGATGCGCCGAAGAAGCGCTCGTGTGCTTCCAGGACGTCCGCCACTGCCACCTGGAACTCTTCCAGGCACTCCCGCAGCTCCTCCATCATCACCCGTGCGCGCTGCTCCGTCTCCGAAAGAGGTACAGAGCCTGCAGTCGCCTCTTCCGACTTCTTGTCCGCACCCCCGACGTCGTCTTCCGCGAGCAGCGCCACCAGTGCCTCTGCCGAGAAACTATCATCGCAGCCGCCCTCCGTCGCCGCAGCTGTGGTTTCAGTCTCCGCCCCTTCGCTCTCCACCTCATCCCCCGTCGTCAACATCGGCTCCCACTGCGCCTCCAACTCTGCCCAGGGCAGAAACGTGAAGAGCGCGTCCATGTGCGTCTGCACGGCGGAGCGCACGTGGCGGTAGCACAGGGCATGGCGCACCTCCATCGCCACCGTCTCTCGAGCCCACTCATCCTCATCCTCCCTGGCCTGCCGCTTGACCGCCGCAGCCGTTGCAGCGGTGGCGCTAGCAGCATCGCGTAGCGTTCGGGCTGCCGTGGGTCCGTTTGTGCTTCGGCGGGCAGGCGTCACCGACACCGGCGGCGGGGCGGACGCAGGCAGGTCGCGGACGAGCGCGCAGCACGACTGCAGGACATTCGTGCTCCACCGCAGCGCCGCACACGTGCGTTCGATCTGCCGCACCATGCGCGGCGACTCTGCCAGAACAGCCGCAAAAGTAGACTGCATCACTCGCCGACCAGCCTTTGCTTCCGCCACCGGCGAGTGCGTTGAGAGAGCCCCCTCAGAGGTTGCAAGGGAAGACGAAGAGGAGATGGTGTGTTTTTGATGGCGTTCCTTTCCTCTGTGCCTGCCGTGGCTCTTTCGCCGCGCCGCAGATGCCCGTGCTCGCCGCTGTCTCTCTCGCGCCTCCACCTTCTCTGTGACAGACGCGTACGGGCAGGAAAAGCACTGCGCCACACGCGGAAACGCCTCGAAGGGCAGTAGCCGCACACGCACTCGCTTCGGCCTGCGACAGCCCATCTGTTGATACGCTCCGCTGCTGAAGCGCGGGTAAGGGCGACACACTTCGTGTGAAGTCGCCTCATCCTTGCTGTCGACCTCGTTCACATCCAGTGGCGACAACGACAGGGCCCCGCTCCTTTCAGCGCCACCGTCGTGTATCGCGTCAGCGTCGTGCGCGTCTACCCGCTCGGCCGCCAAAGCTGCGTGCTGGTGCAGGAGATCGCCCACATGCCGCACGACGTCGCCCAATGCTTCGGCGACGATACGCACGAGCAGCGAGGCGCAGAGCCACAGAATGAGGGGCTTGTCAACCTCCTCTTTCACATCGTCTACAAAGTGCGGAGGCGCCTCTGTGACGGAGACAGAGGTCGACTTGCGAGTGCCGTCGTCAGTGCCATCCTGCGCGACGCCGTCAGGCATGGTGTGTCGATGCAGGTGATGATGATCAGTGCAGGTCGAGGTGTGTGGCGGTGCAAGGGGAGATGAGGCGGCAGGGATGGCCGCGCCGCGCAACGCGGCAACCATCGCAACCAGTACATCAGCCTTCAGCCCGAGAGTGTGGTGAAAGAAAAAATACTTTGCGGCGTACGGAGCCTCTGTTGTGGCGTTGGGCAGCCGCTCTGGCAGTCCATGCGGGCCACTCGCAGCGATGGCGAGTCGTACAAGGTCAAACCAGTCGAGGAAAAACCCGCGCTGCAGCAGGTGACGACTCTGCTCCGGCAGCCGTGCCCAGACCTTGCCGATCAGAAACGGCGCGGCGTCGCTGAGGTACTGCGAAAGCATCGAGCTGGTCAGCGTCGCGTCGGTGTAGAGCTGCGGCAGCGATGCGGAGCCATCACCCTCGCCGCCTCCCGCCGCACTGCTCATTGAGGCAACGGCGATGGCGTTGATGTCCGGTGTGGCGAGCTCCGGTAGCCCACGCACAAACGCCAGTCGGCGCAGACACCGCAGCGCCTCGAGGCACTCCACATCGGTGAAGGCGTTGTAGTTCTCGCCCACGGTGATGGCCAGCGACACGGCTAGCGCTGGCTCCTCCACCTCGACGGTGGCTAGTGCCTTGAGCAGCAAAAACGACGTCCGCGGCGCCAGCCCCACCACCGGCACCTCACGCACACGCCGCAAGAGCTGCAAGGAGCTCTGGGCACTCGCGGCGCTGCGGTGCTCGCCCTTCCATCGCAGCGTCATGAGAGGGGCACTGGGGGCTGTCACGAAGGGGCCGTGGGAGACGTCCAGCACAAGCGTCGGCACCGTGTCCACGCCGCTGAAACCGAGCGAGGAGTGGGCGTGGGGCCGCTTCGGCTGGCCGGACGTCTGCCGCACCACCGGCGTGCGTCGGCGGATGCGGACAGCAGCACCGGCGATCATGACGACTTCCTCACCATCCTCCACCCCTTCGTCGCTGGCGGCACTGATGCCTTTCGACGTGAGGGCGGTCGACGACGTCAGCGGAGACGTCGCAACCTCCGTCATGTAAGGGCGGCAGTGTGCAGTGGTGCGGTACAGTGTGTCCGGTACGAGGCTCGTACACAGCACATCATCCTCTCGGTCCCACGAGAAGCGGATTTCAATCAGTCGCTCCACCAGACGGTCCACGTCGTCGTCGCCGAAGGCGGTGGCGGTCGGCTCAAGGACGTCTTGTCGTTTCCGCCGGGTGCGGCCACCGCCGCTGCCGCCGCGATCCCATGGCGTGCTCCACGACCGCTTTGGGTCCGTCATCATCTTAACCGCGTCGTAGCTTGACATGACACCCGTCGTTTGCGTGACGGGCAGCCGCACTCGCGGAGAGAAGCGAAACTGCGTACGGAAGTAAGTGTCGAAAGGTCGCTTTGACTTCCTCAGTGACTTACGGCCTGCCTGCTGGCGGGCCGCAATGCCGGCATCGAGTTGCTGGTGCGAGGTGAGCCCGGGCGACATCCACGACGCCTGGAAGCGCGGCCGACCACGTGCAGATGCGGCACATCGCACAACCGTTGCTTGCATGAAAGGCGGTTTGCCTGATCAACGACGCCGTTGTATGTTCTATGGTAAGGAAAGTGTCTATAAGATGCTGATAGCTAGCGCCGTCACTTTCTTTTCGGTGTCTTAGCTTCTTACACGTTGCGGAACTGTGTCTCAAAGCGTAAAATTACCCACCGCGAAGCTTGTAACGAATGTAGTTCTGATACAATTTCCAGATGTACGGATATTGTATCAAATTAGTGGCTACTCCGTTTGTGTTTTTGTTTTGTTTTTGCTCTTAGATGGATTCTACGTGATTTACGAAGTGGGGAAGCTTTCTATATGCATAACAATGAAACTAAATACAATTACAGAGAAATCAGAACATTAAAAGGTAGGAAAGGAGATGCAGTCGTTGTTCGTTGGCGCATAGAGCTTGCCTACGTGCTGTGCCTTATACTCGCTGTGCAACAAAGACACAGCAAATGGCAGCACTGGGAAAAAAGGGGCAATTTTCTAAACAACGCCACGTCAAAGGAAATAAGCCAGGAACAGAGAGAGAGAGAAAAAGAGTGAGAAACAATTTACAAATACATATTCTTTACGCTCATTTTTTATATAACGTCTTGTAGTAGTAGTCAGAGCAGATAGGCGTGTAGTTCCGACACCCACAAGACGCATAATAAGAGACCACGACTGTTCAACATTCTGATCAGCTCAACTTGAGGTTTATTTGTGAAAAAATGTCTCAACACAATTTAAAATTTTACTGCACTGGGATCAATGCTGTACCGTTCGACGCAGTTGTTTCAACTTGAGTTTCGAAAATAAGCACCTTGACAAAACGCGAAAAGCGGAAAGTGAAAAAGCACAAATTTTGTTGAAAAGCAGTATAGTTCAATAAGACGCGTTCCATTTGAAATAATGCGTTGCAGTAGATGACAAAGAAAACAATGCGTGCAATCATCTGTGAGTGTGTGGTCTAAATGCTGCGCAAAGAGAGCAGAATAGAAAAAAACCCTGGCATTGTTTCTCTACGCGGAGTACGCAACTCGCAAAATCCTGATCTTTAATCACGAGTAGTTTCCTTTGTTGGTAATCCCAAACGCGGGGTGGTCGTCCTTCCAGTTGTCCCACGCGCTGTCCTTCTGCCGCTGCCGTTCCTCGACGCCATCGGGGCCAAGACGGGCATCCTCCTCCGCCTGCTGCTGCTGCCGCTCCTGCGCCTCGTCCATCTGCCGCTGAATGTCCGCCATCTCCATTGCCGCGAACTCCTGCAGCGTCATCGTCGGCCCATTGCGATCCACCATGAGCTCATTGCGCACCTGCTGGCGATAAAGCTGCTGGTTTGCCGCGTTTCCAAAGGCCATGGACGGCGTGGATGTGGTAGGCGCACTCGGCTGAGTAACGCCGCCCGACTGGAGAATGTCGCTCGCCCGCACCTGTTGGGGCTGATCCAGCGTCCCTGCCGTCATCATGCCCCCGGGCAGGATTGTGTACGTGTGCCGCCCAAGCGACACTTCGCCGCGGCGGACAGCGTCCATGGTGGCCTGGTACTCCCGCGAGATGACAGCGCGTTGATCGGGGCTCAGCGCCTCGAGCATGCTCAGCTCGCGAGACGAGATCTGCAGTTGATGGCAGCCTTCGTAGATGGACCACCGCAGCCGGGCCAGCGCGCGCTCCCGTAGCGCCTCCTCCTCCTCCCCACCCGTTTCCTCCGCGGCCTCGCCGTCGTCATCCATCAACTCCCGCATGCGCCGCCGCTTCGCCCGCAGGTAACCGACCTTGTCCTCCGCCGTCCGCCACTCCGTCTTCAGCCCGGTGATGGTGCGGGAGAGCTCGATGCGCTGCGTGCGCTGGTCCGGGCGGTAGACGGCGTACGTCTCGAGCGTCTTCTCATCCACCAGCTCCACGTTCTGCATCCACTCAAAGAAGATCTTGAGCCACGCGTGCGAGCGGGCCAGTGCCTCCTGCCGGGTGAGAGAACGCAGGCCCTCCTCCTGCAAGCCGTGACTCGTTAGCCGTGCCGCCGCGCTGTTCGTCTGGCGTCGCTCTCCGTCGTCCGACTGACCCTGCTCGCCGTGACGCAACGCCTCCTCCCCGTGCATCCGCTCCGCCGCTGCTGTCGACACCTGCGTCTGCGTCGACGTCGAGCTTTCCTTGCCGCTGTTGTTGCCCGCTACACCCGCGGTCGCCCGGGCGGGTCCCTGAATGCGCTGGTACAGATCAGCGATGACGTACGGGGTCCACAGCATCTCCAGTGCCGTGGTGGAGTAGTCGTCGAGCTCGTCGTTGGGGGAAAAGGCGCCAACGGCGGAGAGGTGCCGCCAAAACTGCTCAAACTCAACGATGAGCCGCCGGATTGCGGCGCCAAGGGCGGGGTCGGTGCTCGCCAGTGAAGTGTTCAACACGGTGGCATTGTAGTCGTCGCAGATGGTGGTGAAGTGCCCTTTGACGGTGACATTGTCGCGCGTCGGGTCGCCAGCCGCCGTCGCTGAAGACGCCATAAAGCTTCGTTTAGAAT